>PVLD010020266.1:0-34300 GCA_004027595.1 Dinomys branickii
TTTTTTTTTTTTTTTTTTTTTTCTGTTGTTGAGAGGATCAACTGTCTGACTAAATTTGCATGTCTGTATATGGGTCCATACATCTACAATTCGACGATATCAATGGATAAAGCAACTACTCTTGAGACCATATCACCTTGTCTATAGATTAGTTGTGATTGTACTATTTTCTATGATAATGGGTGTCTGTTTGTGAATATGTTTTTGTACTTTTATGTTTCTAAAATAAAAAAAAAAAAAGAAATAGAATGGAATAGTAGATACACAATAAAATGATTTGGCCAGTCTCCAATCTACAAAGGGTCTAGAAGTCAGTATACTCATTCACCCAACAAGAAAGTAAGTTGAACACGCTGAAAGTTATTAGACCCATCAAAGACTTGAGATCACAAGGCATGTAGCTACCCCGAAAATTAAGACAGACAGATGAACAGGGCAGCAGAGATCTGTTTATCATGAGCAGAAACCACCAGAGTCATAATTCTATAGAAACACTTAAATAATAATTTTTACAAATCACTGGAGGCTGAATGTGGACCAGTATGAGTTAGAAATGCTTAAGAGTTGCAGTTTATGAGGGAGGCTCTGCATTTTCATGGATTTTACCTCCATAAATGTTACCAAATTCTCACAGTGAAGAGTCCAAAAAAATTTCTCTTGTCTCTGTAACAGGAAGAGCAAAGTAACTGTTTAAAATACATCAGTTTTAAGATTTGTGATGGAGTGACTTTTAACATCTGAGTTGCTGGTCAGTTTTGGTTTGTGTTGCTGACAACGTCCTCTTACCTACCCCCACCCAGCCCATCTCCAAAACCTGACTCATCTACAAGAAATATAATGGTGACTAAAGGAACGGGAAGACAAAGCAGAAACCTGCAGTCTGTGGCCCTGCCCCTCCAGATGATCCAAGCCGTGATTTGAGCGACAGACTCTTTCTGCAGTAGAAGGAAGTGCACACAAGCAATTACTCCACTCAAAGGGAGTTGAGAGACCAACTTCCTTTTCTTATACTGTCAGAAAACGGATAACTAGATCACATCTGTATGTACCCATTCCCCAAACGTGTCATATGTGTCACATGGCAATAACATCCTAGATAGGGTGGATGATCAAAGGGCAAAAGCATGCAGATCCTCACCCTCACGAGGCTTTCAGCATAAACGAGGAAGATAAAATGTAAAATAAACAATTCTACTCATATAATTACAGTGAGTTCCTAGGGAAGTGAAGGATGTGCCACTGTGAGGCTTTAATAAGAGAAAATTATCCAGTGTAGAGGATCAGATCAATTTTCCAGATAATTGAACTGGGAGTTCAATGATGAGTTAGAGTTAAATGGGGTTAAAAATGACTTGTCATGGTGTCACTGAAAGAATTTACTGAAACACTGCATGAAAAGCCTCAGGCCATGGCCAATTTTCTTGATACTAAAATAGAATGAATGAAAAGACACATGGATTTAACCACAGCTCTCCGAGTATAACATGACCAAGGGGCTAGTATATAGTTCAGTGGTAGAGTCGTCACTTAGGCACAGGGAGAGAGATGAGAGAGAAAGAGAGGCAGGGGGAGACGGGATGGGGAGAATGGATAGGGGTGGACGGAGGGGAAGAGAGGGCAGAAGGGGTGAGGGAGAGGGAGGGGGGTATAGGAAGGAAAGAATATAGGCAGGAAAGGAAGGGAAAAGTAAAAAAGGATAAAAAAAGACTCCTTTCCACTACATATGCACACACATCATATAAAGTACCACCTCCCTTCTGAATTATTTACACAGGAAGAACTGCGTTCTTGATCTTCCAAATCTTGCACTGGTTGGGTCACATAGTACGTCCTCAATAAACATTTGTAAAATAAATTCCTATCTGTCATCTTCCTTTCCTCTCAGATATTGTTAGCCCACTGCTATTTTCAAGCACAAGGTTATTAAATGGAATCCCACTGAGATCTAGGGATTTGTATATTCCTCCTTTAAAGGGTATTTTTATTTTAAAAGATAGTATGAGAAAGCTAATGGTCCACTTAGGGAGCTAATGCATAATTGTGAAATTTTAGGCATTTCCACCAAAGTTATGTTGTGGAGAAGGCATACTCCGAGATCTTCGAGTTAGAACACGTAAACAGAAACGCGCAATAATCATCAGTTGCTTTATCACAGTAGCAGTTCATTGCTCATGATGTCATTGTCCCACAAAGGTTGACAAGAAACCTGTACTTCATGCAGCCATTCAAGGATCTGGGTTCCTGCCTTGTGTTGCCATCTCTAGTTCTTGAAATCTTCTCTATTTAATAAGAGGATGGAGAAAAAAAAGACATTGTAGAATTTGTAGGAGGATGTCTAAATGTCAAGAAAAGAGGAAACACACATTGATTCTTTTCACATTCCCTTTGCCATAACTTGGTCTTGGGGCCTCATTTAACTGCAACTGAGGTTTAAAACCGAGTCTACATAGTCACTTAATACACAGAAGGAAACAGGTGCTGGGAAATCACAGAACTCTGCTACAACACTTGTAGGAGGCAGCCACTCTCACCAGGGCATGTGATACTGACTTTGTTTTGATTTCTTTATTCTTTGAATTTTTTTCAAACAAGAGTAACCAATTGATTCTTCAAGGGTAGGTGCTGGGTATCAACATGGAAAAGTCTCTACAGGTAACTCTGATGGAGTTTATTCAAGACTTGGCATTTGAAGACCATTAAGCAGGCCATTCATAATCTCAGGCAAGTTCCCTTTCAAATAAAGGCAGAAAGCAAGGCAAATAAGAAAATTTAACAAGCATGGGGCACACAGCATGTAAGTGGGTCTTTCCATAGATTATTTCATGGTAGCAACAATCCTACAATCTACACGATCTTGTATCAGTGGGTCTCTTAAAATACGGACAAAGCAAGTTGGTGCTAGGTTTAAAGCCAAAAGCCAGAACTAGGTAGGATATCTCCAGAAGACAGAGAGGCCAGGAAGAATGAGATGAGTTTGAGCCAAAATCTTTTAAAATGTAAAAGGGTTAGTTGAGAAACCAAAGGTAGAGGACAATTCCAAGGCTGAGTACTGAGAAGCACAGTGAGAGCAGGACAAGAGCAAACAGCTAAAGGTCTGCGTTGCTGCTAATGGAGAAAGAATGACAGGATTGGCACCATGTCATTGAGAGTAGCATACGCAAGTTGGTGAGGCATATCATCCCCGGTCATTTTCCAAAAGTAGCAATAAAACATCAGAAAGTTAGAGGAGTTTCCCTTTATCGCAATATTCAAAACCGATGCTAAGTGGCCCCTTCAGGGTAGAATCTGGAATAAATACCGTAGAGACATATTGCAAAGTAGCTATAATGTTCCCCGCTGTCTGGAGTTCACTTCATCTAATTTCCTCCCCTTGAATATAGGCAGGATCTTTTAGTTCTGATTTATACAACACTGCAGAAATGATAGGTTGTCACAAGGGTGACCATGTCATTAACTGACAACTTTGTCTAACCAAAGAATGGCACCTGTTTTTACCTTTCTGGGCTTTAAGAAGCAAAGACGCACATTGTGAGAGGTTCTACATAGACATATACAGAGGAAGAAATGGCTGGCGCTCCCAAGTGCTAAAAAAAAGCCAGCAAAATTTGACGCCCCAAGTCTCACAGTTTTAAGGGAGCTCTACTAACCAAAGGTGAGCTTGGAAGCAAACACTTCCCTGTCATGCACTTACCTGCACACATAGCACCGCTGACATCTTAATCACAGCCTGGTGAGATTCTCAGCCAGGCTGAGGACCCAGAGAACATGAGCCCAGAGTCCTGAGCCACAGTGACTGTGAATAACAAATATATGTTGTTTACAGTTGTTTTGTTTGTGGTAATTTATTATGCAGTAAAAGAAAAATGAACATGGGGACTTCACTTGCTACTCTCCCGGGTTATGCAGTGATTACATGGATTGGTAATCTTAATCTCAATCCATAAAATTTAAATCTTGAAGATGAATTTCAAAAGAAATAACACGCACATCAGTTTAAGTGTCAGTTCTTCCTGGGTCTGTTATGCTAATCATTTTTCCACACTCATGCTGTTTTCTTCCCACCAGACTTATTAGATAAACACTCAGCTTTATTATCTGTGTAGTTACTGAAATTCTATCCTATATTAACTTCATGCCTGATTGGATGTTAAATGTATAAACATCATTTTAAACTCCACACGGATAATGAAAATGAAGATGGTAAAATAAATAGAAATCAGCACAGCGTTCTATTTGCACCCTCACGGAGCAGCACAGCAGGAAAACCTTAGGCTGCCAAACCCACACGCCCTAGGCTGCTGAGCAGGAACACTTGGCTCCAACCCCTCCTCCATGACCAAAAAATACCACGTCCTTGGAGAGTCAAGAGATGCTCAGAACCAGCCCAGAGTAGAGCTTTGAACTGCTGGCCTCTTCAGCCACCCGGAACAACTGACAGATGGAGCGGGCTATGGAGGCAGGTGGGGAGGCTGCGCTGCTATCCAGTTTCCCGCCCATTGGCCCATCCTTCTGTTGCTCTGTGATGTTCCAAAGGAACCCAGGGTAGCAGTGGGGATTTGAAAGGATGGGAAGCACCTTGGCAGCAGCTTCTATATCAAACACAAAATGCAGCCAGCTTTTGGGAATGTGAGTCATCGGTGCCTTTCATTTCTGTGTTTTGTTTGTTTGTTTTGCTTTGTCTTGCTTTGTGTGTGTTTGTTTAAGTCAGGTACTTTCCTACAATGGGCAGAGAGCTGCCTTAGACTGTGGAAGAGTGGTTTGGTTTGATCCTATACACAGTATGAAATAAACTCTCCGTGGAAGCCATGAAATCTCCGTCTCCACCAAACAAAAGGAAGCTGTAAAAATGATACTGTATGTGTTTTGTAAATTTATTTTGTTTTAGTAAGAACACTTAATATGAGGTCTACCCTCTTAGCTGTAGTTTAAGTGTACAGTCAATTGGCCGTAGGAATGACGACCTGCAGCAGCTTCCTAGAGCTACTCATCTTGCTGAATTGAAGCGGTGCCCTCACTGATTACTAACGTCCCATTGCTTTCTCTCCCTCCCAGCCTGGCAACCACTCCTCTGTTGTTTGATTTTTGGACAAGTCAGTGCCATTTCAGCCACCTCAACCCTGCAGTCCAGCTCATCTTCCAATCACCAGTGTCACCTTTTCCATTTTCCCACCCAGTTTCCCCCCATCCAAACATAAATCCAGTATTATATTTCTTCTCTGCTTTATACCTTATGCTTTCATCTTCCTCTCTTGTCACGTCTTCATCTTTGCAAAATGAGAAGTCACACAAAAGCACATACACACACACACAACCAGCCACTTTAAAATATATATATATTTTAGTGTCTTGAGTATAACATGTGTAATACAGGTTCAATAAACATGTATTACATGTATTAATATTAATTATACTTAATATTTACATATAATCGATATATTTAATATTTATATCAATATATAAAATCATATATTTATAAATATATATTTATAAATGTAAATATAAAATATAAATGCATTATATTTCTTATATATTATATACAATATATATTATACATTATATATATTTATAAATATAAATATAAAATATAAACACATTATTTATCTTATATATTGTATATTTATATATTTATAGATATATATTTTTATATATTTGTGATATTTATAAAGCGATATTTATAAATATATATTTATATATATATATAATTTTGGCAACAGCTTCTATATCAAAATGCAGCCAGCTCTTGGGAATGTGAGTCATCAGCACCTTATTTATATATATATAAATATATATTTATAATACATTTATATATACATTTATATATATATTATAAATATATGTGTGTATATAATTTATATATATTTATAAATACATAATTTTATATATATACACATATATATCCACTTTGCTAGGATGAAAGGAAAAATGAGAAAAACAACAAAACAGATTAAAGTTCAAGTTGAGAAAATGCCTGCCAACACAGATAAGGGATATATAAAGATGTAAAAATCATTGTGAGTGGATAATTCTTATCCACAAACCAAATCAGCATGCAATACATGTTTATTGAACCTGTATTACATGTGTTATCCTCAAGACACTAAGCTAGATGTTCAAGAGAATATAAATGTGTTTACATTACAGTTTCTCCCCATGAAGCTTGGGGAAGTGAAAGTAAACTCATTAGGAAAACAGCATGACACACCCAGGACACTGTCTTACTATTTATATTTCTATTTGTAAACTATTTTTACATTTGTGATTTGATTTGTCTTCAGAGAAAGCTTAAGATGAGCATTTTTTAAATTAAAACTGGCAACAAAAAACAGACTCTCAGAGATGTAATTCGCTGAAGGTCCCACAGAAAGGAAGTTATGTGCCTCTTAGGTGAGGGAGTTACGTATCTCTGTTACACTGCCATGCGAGGGCATCTCTGACACTGGTAGCTCATTTCATTCAGTGTCAGTGATATCCTCACAGAGGAAAAAACACTGAAAATGCTGTAAACAAGTTTAGCAGCTACATGTGCAGACTTGCTGCAAATCACCTGAGCTGGATCCAACTTCCATTACTAAATAACTCTATGACTTTGCAGAAAGTGCCCTGGTTTTCTTATCTATCACATGAAGAGCCTAAGAGTATCTCCCTTAAATGCTGTTGATGAGTACTACATGAGTGACAGCCACTAACGCAATCACACTGAGGAAGTGCTCCATAAATACCAAACTGGAATCCACCTGAACATCCTATATTTTTCTTCAATAACAGCAAACTATCCAATCAAGAACCATCAAAGTAAAACAGATTGAAAAGAAGCCTTAGGACTGGGGTCTAGGCACTTAGGCAAGTTGTTCCAACAACAGCACAGAGGGCTGGAAAACTCCAGCTGCTGCATATCAGCTGCATCAGAGCCAAAATGGGTTCTGAGCAAACAAGTTTTATAGATCCAATTAGAAAATATAGTTTTATGGTCCCAAAGAGCATGAAAAACTCATATATGTGTGTTTTCCATAGTAGTCATAAAAACTAATTGATGGTCTTCTTCAGCACCCAAAGCAATACTTGGATCTTTATTTCACCAAAAAATTTGGAATATTAAACCCAAACATTGTAAAACACTAAGATCTGAATATTTTCCATTTTTCTTATTTTGAACACTTCTTTGTCACATATGACAAAATTTAATAGTAACATTATGGATTCTACCATTGTCTTAGTCTGTTTTCTGTAGTTGTAACGTGATATCTGAGGCTGGGTCATTGATGAAGGAAAAAGATTTATTTAGACTCACGGTTATGGAAGCTGGAAAAGGCATGGACATTTTGTTCAACATCTGGTGAAGACCGCAGGCTGCTTCCCCTCAGTGAAGAAGTGCACGAGAATTTGTAGAAGAAAGAAGAGCCAAGGCATAGCCTTGCTTTATAATAACCTGCTCTTGAGGCAGCTAATGCAGTTCTAGAAAAGCAAGAACCCACTGTCTCCCACAAAGTAGCACAGGTCCACTGAAGAGGGCTTTTGCCCCAAGAACCACACATTTCCTGCTATGCCTCCCCCCGATATGGCCACACTGAGGAACCAAGTATCCAAACCTGTAACTTTTGGGTGACAGCCTCAAACCAAACACCTCTAAACTACCTCTACCATTACTTCTGAAATTTAAAAATTGAGTGGATTCTGAAAAATGTTCTACTTCATTACAGTTTCTGGAATAAAAGAAAGGAAAAATATGCATGTACATATGAACACATGAAGTTACATACAAACAAAAACATAGTAGAAAAATTCTGAAATCTGTGTAGTTATTCCTTTTCTTTTTTTAATTTTAAAAGTAAAAGAACAAAAACATATTAACAAACAGACAGCCACTTGCAGAGTAGTACAAGAATAGTACAATCAAAACTAAATTACAGACAAGGTGACAGGGAATTAACCATGGTTGTTGTATTACATATTGATAACTTCCAAGTGTATACTCAGGAAAACAAATATAGACATGCAAGATTGATCAAACAACTAATCATTAACTGTTCCTTACAATAAAGTGACCTAAGTCAGGAGTACAACTATGTTAGCTGTCCTGCATGCACATACATACATACATACATACATAATTATCTCTTCCTTTTCTCCTTTCCCTCATCCCATTTTCTCTTTCCTTTTCCATACCTAAATAAAAGATAGCTTTAACATTCACTAATATAGGAATAAAATGCACATATTTATCTCAAGTCCAGTTGTGGCACTCATTGGAAATTAAAATTGAAAGGCACCATATTATCCTGGGCTCTATATAAAACTTCAAAATGTTAAATCTTCAATAATTGGTTCCTTCTAGCCAAACTTACAGACAATCAGTGCCTTTTCAGACATTCTGGACAGGAAAGGAAAAAGAAGATATGATTGCTTATAATGAGATTTTTTTTGTCACTATTCCCTATTTTCAAGGCTTTTTAATGCCGAGAAAATTCTGAAATCCTCTCTTGGTTTTAAAACCTTAAATATTTAACAACTGGATACAATTAAGCAAATCTAAATAATAAAATGTTACCATCACAGAGAATTTCAAGTGAAAGAGGGGTATATGAAAAATACTCAATAGAGAGAGCAGAAAAATAGGTCTGGATTTTGAAACTGATGTCCTAGTCTTCTCAGCAATATTTTTATCGAGTTTAATGAGAAAACCTTTTCTTCAGTATTTGCAAACATCTTAACAGAGTCTGACATTGGTCTTATTTCTGAAAACTCCCTAGACTTTTCCAGAAATCTTGGGAGAGTGGCGACACATTCCTAGATGGCTCACATGAAAGAAAATAGTTCAACGATAGTGCAGAAGATTTGGAGACCCAATGGTTTTTACTAAAATTTGTGCAAAATTTTATTTACATCTTCATTGTAAAGCTTCAGAAATTTCTTAAATACACTCACTAAAATCTCTTCGTTAATAAAAATGGCAGTAACAAAGGTCTGTGATTACACAAAAACGGTGAATTATACACATTGAATGGGTGAAATTATATCATTGGAACTGTTATCTCATAAAAAGCATAAAACCACAGGAAAGAGCAAAACCTGAAAGCACTGAATCTAAACCTTTGTTTGATCAAAACAGTGAGAAGGCACAGGACAGAAAACGCTGACAAAACATATGTATCTGAAAAGCAACTCATATGAAGAACATACAAATTGTTAGAAATTAGAAAACAGAAAGAAAAGTCATGCAGAGAAGCATAGGCAGAACTTATACAGGTACTTCACAGGGGAGGATGCCAGCTGGAAAATAAACATAATAAAAGATGTTTAACTTTATTAGTCAAAGGAAAGTGAAAATTAAATTCACAACGTGATTCTTTTACATAGCCAAAACAACAGCTAAAATGAAAAGGCAGAAAATATCAAAATTCCAGATGCATTGGAGCAGCCAATATTTGGATATATTTCTAGATGGATTTAAAAAAAACTGTTGAAATCATTTAGGAAAACTGTACTCATCTGCTACAAGCAAAACTACACATGCACCATGACACAGCAATTCTTCTTTTAAGTATGAATGAAACAGAAACTGCTCCAAAAATAAATATAAAATTATGAATAATGATACTATTTGTATTAGCCACAGGCTAGAAGCAACCCCAAAATCTAACATATAAGTAACTTATAGGATGCTCATTTAATGAAATGCAGAAGAATAAAATTCTGCTGTGTACAATTTGGATAATTCTCACAAACAGTGCCCAAGAGAACATATTCTGTGGACTTATATAAGTCAAGTTTAAAAATCAGGCAAAATTATTCAGTGACATTAAAAAGTGAAATAGTAGTTATCCTTTAGGAAGGAGCTGTGGCCCTGAGAAGGGGTAGGGAGGGTTTTTTGGGTATTTGGAATGGTCTGTTCACATTTCAAGGAGTGTGCCCACTTTGCAAAGATTAATGTTGTGCATTTATAACCTCTGTATTTTAAAATGCGTGTTATTATTTGACAGAATGTTTGCCTTAAAACTCCATGCAACCAAGACATAATTTTATCATGAATCACACATATTTTAGTTCATGTTTATGACATATATTATTTATATCTTTATGCATATTTAATACATGAACATGACACAATTTAAATATTTTTAATCCCTTCACAATCTCCTGGACCTCTTCCCATTTGCAAAAGATTTATCTCCTTGTTTCCTTCTATCAATCCTTTACTTTGTTTTCATTTGTACTTTGCATTACTCACTTAAGTGATACCATATAGTAGCTAAACCTGTGTGTCTGATTTACTTCAGCATGGTATCGTCCAGGTGTACCCATTTTCCAAAAACCTCTCAGAACCTTCAAGAGGCAAATAATATTAAAACAGAAAACTAGCTATTACTGAATTTGGAAATAGGATGGAAGCAATACATCAGCCCTCTACTTTTTAAACCTTTAGTAACATTTTATTTTAAAAAGAGAAGGGAGGAAGAAGGAAGGAAGGGAGGAAGGAAGGAAGGAAGGAAAGAAAGAAAGAAAGAAAGAAAGAAAGAAAGAAAGAAAGAAAGAAAGAAAGAAAGAAAGAAAGAAAGAAAGAAAGAGAAAGAGAGAAAGAGAGAGAGAGAGAAAGAAAGAGAGAAAGAAAGAAAGAAATCCTCTGTCCCCCAGATGCCTCCCTGCTCTCTACTCCTTTCTAAGGTGATTCAGTCCATGATCCAAATAATGGTTAAGCCGCGCCTGTAGAAATGCTCACCAGATGGATGGGCCATCTCTTGTATTTTGTTTATAATTGCTTACTTATAGAGTGACAAGTTGTTATCTCAAAAGTGACATGGCACTCCTATGACACTACATATCTAAAAATTGATCTGAAGGAACAGATCTGCTCTGAGTGAAATTTCCATCCATTAATTCGATTCTAAATACTTGCATCAAATGTGTCTGGCAGCAACCAAGTCAGCTAAGAAGCATTAAGATGTTAAAGGAGCAGTCATTGCAGACTAGCGCATGAAATCTGAGCGCTGGGGCCGTTTTTCACTTTCTGTCTCTGATCTTGGAGAGACACTGTACCGTCATCCTTCTTCCACCTCAGCTACCTTTGATTTCCCTCATTCTTGGAACCTTGAAATGAATTGACACTCAGAGAGTAAAAATCTAGCCATCCTAATGGAATAGCTTGGGTTGGGGATATAGCTCAGTGGAATAAGCGCTTGCCTAGCAAGCGCAGGGTCCTGAGTTCGATCCCCAGTACTGCAAAAAAAAAAAAAAAAAAAAAAAAAACTAATGGAATAGCTTACCATCTATTTGTCATATATTTCTAGTTCATCAATTTACTCACTACCATGGACTATCACATATGTAAGCCCATGTCAGAGGTGACTGCCTCATTTGTCTACCACTCACTCTTGTTCAAAGCCTGGCTTAGACGTACCATCTCCAAAAAAGATAGTGTCAAGGACACACTATCTGTATTTCTCTAGGCATTTTAACCACATAAATTCTTAAAATATGACATACTTAAATCACATTGGTTTAGCTTATCGCCCACTATATCATTTCCAAGTAATCAGGGGACTCTGCCATGAACCTGAGACTCAGATGGGAAATAATTTATGAAAATACCTTCTTATTCATTCAAATTCTTGTTGGAACATTGTCCACTGTGATACTGAGGGCCTTATCCATGAAGTTGTACCTGCTGTTTCTTTTAGAACTTAGCTCTTTTAGAAACTTTGTCTTCTTTGCAGAATGGATGTCTTTCCATAAGAATTATGTAGAACAGATTACTTCCCTCTTGGATTTTGTTAGCCAGAGTCTTTGATTGAAACTTGGTATCAAGTTAGTAGTTAAAATGTACTCTGGTCAATTACCTATTCTATTGGAAAATTAGTATAATGTAGTGGCCAAGAATGACCTCTGTGTAATTGCACTACCTACACTCAAACCAGAGCTCTGATAGTGGGCCTGGTGGTGTATGCCTGTAATCCCAGCATTTGGGAGGCTGAGGCAGGAGGATCATTATGAGTTTGAGACCAGCCTGGGCTACAAAGTGAGCTCAAGTTCAGCCTGAACTGCATAGCAAGACCCTGTCTCAAAAAAAAAAGAAATCAGAGTTCAGCCTCTTACCAGCTATGGATGGTTTAACAATTATATGGCTGTTCTAATCTTTTGTTTCTTTATCTATAAAGTGTGGATAACAAAAACCCTTACCTTATGAGTTTTTGTGAAGATTTAATAAGAAACACCATGTAAAACATTTATTCCCAACACCTGGTGCATTGCACTCAATGTTTTTATATATCTTATTTGCATAGTCTCATTTCATATTTGTCTTTATTACAAACTACTTCTAATCCTAAAAGTATTGCATATTAATTGTCTGACCAATTTTGCATGTCTGTGTCTGGGTTCATATACATATACACTTCGAAGATATCAATAGGTAAAGCAACAACCACTGTTGAGCCCATGTCACCTTGTCTGTAGATCAGTTTTGATTGTACTATTTTTTATGCTAATTTGTGTCTGTGTGTTAATATGTTTTTGTGCTTTTATTTTTCTAAAAATAAAAAAATAAAATAAAAAATAAAATAAAATAAAAGTATTGCATATTAATAGCTAATATTAAAGCATGAACACTAATCACCCAATATTGTTCAAACTGCTGAGATGTCTTAACTGTTTTACTGTCCTGAACCGCCACTAATATTAGGTTAACTTGTCATGAACAACATTTTTACTAGCTGTTAAATATGCATCAAAAATTATCGGGCAAGGAAAAATACCCAAAAAGTGAAATCATGTTTTAACCACATAATATTCAATAACTGATAGATTGGAATCATAAAATTTACCATAACATGAGTTTGTGGTTAAAAAAAAAAGTTATACCTTCTTTGAAAACATTATTGCTCCCTGGTTTCATGTGGATGAAACTGTGACAAAAGTGGGCGTGAACGTAACCATTCTATAGAAGCAAACACAACCCTAAACAGACAAAGCTAGAAAAGTAATGAGAGGAGGAACTGGGTGAACTTGGCCAAACAGGAAAATAGTAAGAAAGAGCATTCCCAACTTCTAGAGCGCATATCAACACCCAAAAGCACGATTGCAGAATCAATTTATATTTGTCTGAACCTGAGGCCTTGGCATGAGCATGGCTGGATCCCACTCTCTGGTGAGGGTAGACTTTGTTTCGCGGGTCAGCGCTCCTAGATGTAAAAACTTGGGGCAAATGACTTATGCAACAAGTATAAACCTATGAAATTTATGTAGATTGTTTTTATTTTTACATATCTTTGAGCCTTCTATTCTTTCTCAATTTTACCACCTTGATGGCTTTGTAGATACATTACAGACTTGGTAATGGCAAGGTTTAAGATTTCACTCTATTATGTGACCATTCACAGCAAAAACGTTATTCACATTAATAAAATTAAATCAAAATGGCATTGTATTTCTATATACTATGTAGTGATTTTATTGATGAAACTCTTAGAATAACTTACAATGTGCTAGGCGCTACTTCTAAGTCTTTCATATCTATTTACTGTTAACTTTGACAATCATAATCCTATAAAAGAATTACAGTTTATTGTCTTTTAGAGAGCAGGAAACCGGGGCACAGAAAGGTCCAATAACCTTTCCAGACCATACTCCAATAAGGAATAGATGGAGGATTTGAAACTAGGGAAAAATCCATAGTATATACTCTTGGCCATACTCTTTCTTGCATATATGAGTGTCTGAGATGCAACATGAAAAGTAAGACAAACATGAAAGATCAACCTCAAAGTTGTTCTGTCAGTTTTCCCTAATTTTGTGCCTCACCCAACCCAACATGCTGTGTTAGCCTGAGGGAGAATGAATTATTCTTCTGCACTCCCACGTAGCTTGTATATCTCACTAATTATAGCACTTTCCACAACAGGTCACGATTTGGATTTGCCTCTTTGTGTCCCTACTGAACATAAATTTCACTAGTGCAGAATCTGTGGCTTCTTCATGTTCCCAATGCATAGCACAGACTAACAGAAGGAGGAGAAGAAGAAGGATTTAATTCTTTCTCCACCTTGAATACAGTTGTTATTTATAAACGTAGTATTCAGAGGCCTTCTCCCTAGAGAGGATTTATATATGAAGAGGTTGACTCAGTGTTGTGAACGTGGAAATAATGCATGCGACAGATTTTCAAGTAGCAACAAATCTGGAAGGAGGAAGAACAAGAGAATAAAGTAAGAAAAGATGCGAAAGAGGTTTGAGGGTATCTTGAAACTGCTGAGACAGAGAAGACAGCCAGCTCCCTCTCCTTCCACTTTTTTGCCTAAAAGAAATACTTAGCTGATTAAATAGGAACTGACACACTTCCAAAAGACAGCACTACACTATTTATTAACTTCCATTTTGCCCACAGATTGAGGGATGCTGACATCTCACTTGTTCAAATACCTCATGTATTGCAGACAGGATTCAATTGCAATTTATTTCACCCTTTTGCTGACTGCAGCTCGGATTGCTCTGCCCTTCACCTGCCCTGCTTTCATCTTCCCACTGGCAACTTTCACTGACTGGATCAACGAAATCATGCAAAACAGCCTTACGTTTCTATTTTCTCTACAACATCACCTGTTCCCCCAGCAAAAGTTCCGATGACCTCTGCTTCTACTGATCTTAACCAAAGACGCGAGAAAGTTATTCGAGTTTTTCTTCATCGAAAACGTGGCCAGCTGCAACATCCTGCGGCTGCCTCGCCCGGGAACTATTTGTGCATCTTTTCCATTGGCCCCCAGTTTTTCTTGTAGCTATAAATTTCAGCAACGTTTTCTACTTGGAGAGTTTTTTCAACGGGGCCAAAGGTTTGTTGAACTTTCTTATAAATGCCATCCGGTCCCTGAGATGAATTGGTTTGGAGGCCCCCAGATCCATTACCAGGCTGACCCAAGAGACCCGGATCCTAGCAACAGACAGAGCCTATGTCTGGGAAACAGAGAGGCCTAGCCTCTCTGTATTTTATGTAATGAAATAGTAAAAGCTATTTAGTATTGCAGTATGGTTCACCCATTAATCTAATGGTCTGGTTTTTTAAAGCCAATCTCTACTTCTGATCTCCCTGGAATATAAAAGCCATTTGTACCAGCTCAGAATAATTTATTAAAAACTTGTGAAAAAACAAAGGTAGATATTTTCTCCTTTGTGACGTCCCTTGTTGCTATTTTTCAAGTCCATTTTACTCCCATTTTCTCCAGGTATGACTTAATATTTTTCCAGATCTCAATGTCTCATAAACATAACTTTGAAATAAAGTCTAATACCTTCCTCTATACTAGAGTTCATATTAAAATCATGGGTGAAAAATCTTGGTTTCAGATTTAGGGAGACTGACTTCAGCTTCTAAAGGTGTGGCACAGGTTTTAGTGCACTTGATCATGTACCTTAATCTTGTTAAGCCTTACTTTTCTCATTTCTAAAATGAGTATAATAGTGTCTACTTTTCCAGGTTGTATGAGAATGAAATAATGAGTTAATCTGTGCAAAATCTGTTGTCAAGGCAGACTTTGTCAACATAGGCAATGTTGTATGAATAAAAGCTGTTTTTTTTTAAAAAAAAAGAATATGTAGCTCTCAAATAATTTTTGAATCTCTTTTCTCTCCAAATATTGCTTTACCATCTCCGGCAGTCATTAGGGAGAAGAACAGAAAGGACATGGGACATTAAATATCAGAGCAACTCACTGATCTGACAGGAATCTAGTCCACAATAGTTTATGCCTTCTGGATGTCCACAGTGTACTTATGTTTTGAGCTGAAGATGAAACTAGCCTTAAATACATAATGATCCTAGTTTTCCAAATTAATTTTCAGCATATTTTAGCTGCTATAATTTTCATTAGTAGAGTTGTCAGTACCCCCCTCTCCAATAGCTGTGGCACAGGTTTCCTAGACATCAGACATTCTTCCTCAGGTTGTACTACAAATGGCAAAGATAGCGAAGCTGACTCCCACCTGCTCTTACATGGAGAGACAGTGAGTCAGGACTCTGACAGCAGATGCCTCAAAAAACTATTAGGCCTGGCTACTACCTTAAAGCATCCGACTTATATCTGTGGTTGTTTGTGTCTTCACCATCTGTTAGGTCGAAAGTGCCTTCAAGGCAGGGTGCCTTTTGAATTAATATAACCAGCCATCGCTATTTCTTTACAAAGCCATGCAATGAGTGTCTGTGAGCACATTTTAATCACTCAGAACCTGGAAGTGTGATGTCAGGCTGGACCTAATTCATGTGCCCTTTACCCGTGTTCTCAAGCTCTGCTTCCCTTAGGGGAAATTGTAGTAGCAATAAAATTGTACTTGTTTTGCCCATCAGATCCCTTCCTTCTACTTTGAGGGGGAAAAGTTCCCCTTAACCTCTTCACTAAACATTATGGTGCTCAGAGTAGGAGAATATATTAGTCACTGGCACTTTGGTGACAGGTGAGATTACTACAGTGGGGCTCTATGTGAACTTCTGCTAGTGATCCATAATCATCTCATTTTTCAGGTGAAAAATAGGACAGCAGTAATGCCTTCAGCACAAATTGATAGGAAGCATTAAATATGAAAAACACATATATAAGGTACTCAATAAGAGTAAGTTAGCATTCTTTTAACCATGTTTAGGTCTTGAGTAAAGTACAGGAAGAAACATCCAAATACTTTAGTAGTTGGAGAAATGTAAAACACAGCAGCCCATTAGATACATTATGTAATAGCAGATACTGGCAAAGAGTGTTCAGGCAAGAACCTTTTCCTCTAATAAGCAGAGAACAAGCTGGAGCAACCATCTGGGAAAACACTCTGTCCATCTTGGTGTAATTGAGTACACATATACACAAACAACTGTCCCAATCCTGGGGCTACATTACAGTGAATTTCCCATTTAAGTTCATAAAGAAAACCAAGGAAGAATTAGTGCGATGCTACTCATTACAGGAGGGGGATGAAGATAAGCCGAGAGAACATCACGAAGTTGTCGTGGGCTCTTCCCCTAGATTATCAATGTGACTGTCAAAGGAATAACAAGATGTACAAATAGCACACAGTTCACTGTAAGACAAATAGACAGCTACCATTTATGTAAACTGAAAACACATGCAAAACGAGAGTGATCATTTTACAAGGGTGCATATACATTCAAGGCCGGGAGTCAGAGATTTTAGACTATGCAGTCATGGAGAAAGGGTAGGATTAAGGACCTAATACTGGAGGGAAGACAAATACATAGAGATCCACCATATAAAGCAATGGTGAAAACACAAAGCCATCAAATGAGGGACATAAGTTTAAGGCTCTGTACTTGGTGTGTAAAACATTAAAAGAATGGAAAGATTTTCAGGAAGGGAGGTTGAGGCCATGAAACTTTTTCTGGAATATACCCCATAACCTCAATTATGGTGACCTTTAGAAAGAATAATTAAGGATTAATTGAGAGGAGAAAGTTTTTATTGTATATTTTCTGTGTTGTTGAAACTTTACCATCTGTCTATAAAACATTTACTTGAACAATAATTTGGTTTTAATTAATCACTCATCTCCACTCTTCCAATTTAATCTCCAGTCCTTTGTTTTGATTTTGTTATTAGAATTGCCCACACAATTCCAAGTTTCCCTGTTAGAGTTCCCAGGAAGCCTTTCTTGGGAAACTTCCAACCCTAGCTCAGAAAGGAAGGCCCTGGCAATCTGTTCCATACTCTACAGTCTTGACTCAATCTAAGCCCATAACCCATTAAGTTTTGGGAAATATGAGTCCTCTACTGTTTCCACATTCCTGGGTATCTTTACATACCAAATTTTTGTTCATACTTTTTTTCTATCTGGACTGCTGTGCTCTGATTTTATAGCCAGGCAAGTCCCGCATATCCATCAGAATCCACATCATTTCTTTTCCTTAACGCGCATATCCCTGGCTCTCTCCCTTCTTGACTAGGCACTGGTACCTGCTATCTTGTCTACTTTCCTGTCATATTTTAAACAAGCTTCAAGAAAAGCTTGTCCTCTATGACCTGGCTTATTTATTGCTGTCTCTATCTCTGTGACTAGAACATGAGATTCCTTTACCTGTAAGTGTGGAAAACTAAATATCTTGCAAGCACCTGCCCCCAGTGGGTACATAATAATTATCTGTTTAATTCAATTGCAAATTACCTTATTAGATTATCCCCTTATAAGAACCATTAAACTTTTACTCTAAGTAAAGTATAGAGGAGTAAAACAAGTAACATCTTAAGTTTAAATATACGAAGACTTTGATACTTTTATCCTCTAAATATAACTGAGTATGATAGAAATGTTACAATGGACAATCATAAAAGGACTCCGAAATATAGAAAAAGGAAGACTGATGAGCTGGTTCTAGGTTTGAGAAATGTCAAGCTAGTGAGTTCTTTCAGTTTTCTCCCTATCTGCCATACATCCCATAATAGGTGCCAAAGAGATCTTCAACCCAGGCGTTCAACAGACATCCACAAAAGGAGAAAGAAGAGAGGAAGAAGAGGTAAGGGAGGACGTAAAGGAGAAGCTGTGTCAGTGGAATTACACCCAAGAAACTTTAGTGGAAGGATGGAGAAAAGAAGAACTCAACAGAGATCTTTTTCACAGTACCAGTTTCATGCTGAACTGGTACAAATGCATGTCTAGGTACAAAGAATGAACCCCTGTGCCAATGACTGCAGCATCAGTAGGCACTGAGTGGGTACCAGCACCTCCTAATTTCCACTTAGTGAGAAGGTTAAGAACCTTCCTCCCCTGCTGGTGGTACCAATAGAAACCAGCCAGAGAATTTTCTATCCTGCCCTTCAATAGCAGCAGTAATAGAGCAGCACTGCCCCCCTCATTACTGATGTATTAGTGGAGACAGACCTTTTACATGTAGATACTCACATGTGCCCAAGGGCACCAGGCAGCACCTATCACACTCTGAATTCAAGAGTAAGTGTAGGATCTGAAGACAAAGAGATTGGAAGAATTTCTGAAACTTGCTTAGAAAAGTCAAGTAAGCAACTGACCAAAATCAACATGTCAAAAGGTTTGAAAACTGAGATATAGCATTGGAATTCCACTCTGATTTTCATAATGACACAAAAAAGAATAAGAAAGAAAAACTAGAACGGAAAGAGCTCTGAAATTAAAGTAGCATTGGTGGTACATTCCATAAAATGGGTCAAGCTGTGTGTTTTTAATCTAACCAGGGTAATTTTCTGGTAAAATAGAGTAGAAAATACCAAGAAGTGGGAAAACCATCATTCGAATGAGAAAATAATATGAATACCCTAAGTAAGATAACCAAGAATTTTTAAAAGTACCTATTTTAAGTAAATGGCCTGAATAGACATTTCTTCAAATGAGATATACTACTAGCCAGAAGTATATGTTTTAAAAAGTCAACATCACTAATTATCAGGGAAACATAAATCAAAACCACAGGGACAAATCCTGTCACCTCAGTTAGAAAGAATATCAAAAAGGCATAAATGTAAAAAATGCTGGAAGAAGAGAAGACAAAGAAAGGAGAACTTTTGTATTATGTTGGTGTTAATGTAAATTAGTATTGCCATTATGGAGAATCATATGGAAGTCCCATAAGAAAAACTAAATATAGAACAACCATATGATCCACTAATTCACATTTGGGGCACGTATCCAGAGGAAGAAAATCAGTATAGAGAAGAGATGTCTGCATCCCCGTGTTTACTGCAGCACTGTACAAACAGCCAAGGTATAGAAACAACCTACCTGCCCATTGGCAGATGAACGAACAAAGAAAATGTGGTACATATACACACAACTGGATTTCACATATATATGAAATCTGGCATTTGAGATTCTTACATTAAGTAAAAATCATTGAATAACATGATTAGGTTAGGAATGGAAAGACAAATACTGGATGTGCTCAGTTATATGTGGAAGCTGATTTAATCAGGTAGGAGGAGAGTGTAGGGTTCATCAGAGCATGGAATGGTGTGGGCTGGGGAGGGATAGAGAATGAGTGATTAGTTATACAGGAATGCCTGTCTAGGTACAAAGAATGCTCCTAATGATCTACAGCATAATAATTTGTATATCTCAAAATTGCCATCAGAGAGGATTTTATTCTCAACAGAAAGAAATGTTCAACATTTGAGGTTGTAGCTATACCAGTCACCATGATCTGACCATAACACTGTGCATACTTGTACTGAAATACAATGTACTCATTAAAAATGTACAATTATTCTATGTCAATTACAATGAACGTACATTTAGATTTAAATACTTTTATAAAATATAAAAAATATAAAAGTAGGGGGATGTTAGGGCAAGAGGTGCATTATGTCCATATACAAATCTGCATGTAAAAATTGTCAAAGAAGCAATTACAAGTTCTCTTGAAAACTAAAAAATCTCAAAAAAAATAAAAATAACTGAATAAAAATTACAGATTCAGAAATTAGAACGATTTTTAATTCACTAGGTGGATTCAATAATAGAGCAGAAATAGAAGAATAGATCACTGAGCCTAAGAATAGGTCAATAGAATTTACTGATTTAAAATGAAAAGAAGAAATACACTTAAAAATAGAATCACAGAGACTTGTGGGACAATCCAAGATTAAATATTTCTGTCACCAGAGTCCCAGAACAACAGGCGAAAAGTAGGAACCTGAATAATTTTCATGGGACTCATTGCTGAAAATTTCCCTAATTTGTGAAAACTCTCATCCCACCATTTCAAGAAATTAAGAAAATCCCAGAGTCTTTACACAAAGAAATTGACATATTCCAAAAAGAAAGACAAAGAAAAAAATCTTGGAGACATCATGAAGGATATATAGGCAAACACTGATGTGAATTAGCACAGATTTTGCAGGTAAAGCCGATGATCCAGAAAAAATAAACAACATTTTTCAAATGCTAACAGAAAAGAACTGCTAACTTTGAATTCTCCAACTAGCCAAAGCACTCTTCAGCAAAGAAGGAGAAATAAAGACCTGCAAAGATGAAAGAAAACTAAGAGAACTTCTTGTCCTCAAACTTGCCCTAAAGAAGGGCTGAAGGAAGTCCTCTAAGCAGAAAGGAAATATAACACAACGAGGCCAGGAAATTCAAAAAGGAAACAATAAAATAGATGGGTGTTATGGTTTATACATTGTGTCAACTTGGGGAGTGTAGAGGTTTGGCTGAGTGACTCAGCAGGAAGCCAAGGTGCTTACTTTGTATACATCCTGAGCCTGTGGAAAAGGAGGGCATGGAGACTGTGTGAGAGGTACATGCCCCCTGGGTGGGGGTAGCCTGTTTACAATGTAAGGGAAGAAAAGAGGCTGCTTGCAGCCATTTCTCCCTTTTTGCTGGTGGTTTTTGCTGTGCTCTGCCGCCATGAACATTTGCCCTCTGCCATGTGCCACTCTGCCTCTAAGCCAGCCAAGTACAAACTATAAGCTAAATAAACCTTTCCTTCCTTCATTTTGGGTGTTGGGTATTTTGTCTCAGCAAAGAGAGAAAAGTAGCCAAGACAATTGGGTAAAAATAGAGGTAAATAAAATAGGCTCCCCTCCTCCCAAAGTTTTAAAAGGAAGAAGGTCAAAGTATGTAAATGAAAACATGATTTCTCTACTTCATTCAAAGCACTAAAACTTCAGTCCAAGTTCACAGAGCATATGTGTATTGTGATATCTAGAGCAACCACTAAGAAAACTATCCAAAGAATATATTTTAAAACACTACAAGGTCACCCAAAAGGATTCTTTAAAAGCTCAAGAAACCCAAAGGAAGTCAAGAAAAAGAGATTAGAGAGAGAAGCCAGGACAACATACACAAAATCAAATAATAAAACAGTAGATTTAAGCTCTAAATGCCAACAGTGACTTTAAATGTCACTATTGATATAATGTCACAGATGATAAAAAGATATGACCTAATTCTATGTTGCCTATAAGAAACTCTTTTTCAATACATGGCATAACTATGCTGAAAGTAAACAGACAGAAAAATGTATGCCATGTAAACAGTAATAAAAAGAAAACAAGATAAACTATAGTAGTACTAGATAAAGTAGACTTTGGAGCAAATAAAATTACTGGAGACAAGGAGGGATATCATATAATAATATAAATATCACTCTACATTTCTGAATGTCTATACAGCAAATAACAGAGCAGCAAAATACATTTTGCAAAAAAAAAATCCCAATACGACTGAAATGAAAAGACTTCCCTAAAGGCTGTTTATTAATAAGTGTGGATCAAATCCTAGAAAGAGGAACAGAAACCTACAACAGTCTCTCATGCTCTTCTTAACAAATAAAAGTATAAAAGTACTCTCTATGGATTTGCCGATTTCCTGAGTCAGACAAATGAAAAGTAGTTCTTCTAAATGGACAGAAATCTTTTTATAATGGTGTAGACAATGAACACCCATACCAGATATTGATACCTGGCAAAGAAGAGCACTGTATGAATATTTAAGTGGATGCATGATGGATGATGGTTGGTTACTCAAGAGAACGGTCACTGTAAGGAAACATACGTGTGAGTACAGAATTATTATGCAGACTCCCTCCTTTAGCTAGGACTCAAGTACTTAAATGTCCATTTCTTTGCTTCAGTCCACCTGCACTTCTAATTGAGCTGCCCCAGGAGCTGGATATCGTGAGATGGTATTCCTCCTGACCCAGCCTCTCCTGGTTGGCTTTTGACAACACCTCTACTTGATTTATTGGTTCCTTTTTCTACTGCTCATATCATCAATATGAACTTCTGGCAAACATCTACTAATAGAAATCCAGTTTACTGTCCTACCTGAACAGCCAAAACACTACACAAAACATATGAAACAAGTTTCAAGACACTGTACACCAAGTAACAAAGGTTATTGATCCTTAAGGACCTTGGAACAAGTAAGATGAGTCTTACATTTGCCCCAGGTCAATGCCTTGGTGGCACACCGGCCACCTCACAGAGAGGGAGAATCAAGGCAGCAGCCCATAGATTCCCTAAATTAAGGAAACAGAACTAAATCTAAGGAGAAGAAGGCAATTATAGGTCTCAAATTAGAGAACCAAGGAAGAGACACCATGCAGAGAGACCCAGAGAGCTGCGGAGCATCCCACTGAAATTAATCGCACAAGTGTATTCCTGTGAGGAGACTGCCCAATCTGCAAGATTGAAGAAAACTCAATCTGTAGGATTGGAGAAATTAGGAATTAGTAAGTGCTGTCAAGAAGACTTTCTGTTACGTCTAGATAGAGTACGCTGTGTGTGTGTGTGTGTGTCTGTGTGTGTCTGTGTGTGTCTGTGAGAGAGAGAGAGAGAGAGAGAGAGAGTCAGAGACAAAGAGACGGAGAGAGAGAGAGAGATTGGGGATTTAGGGATTGAATCCAGGGCCTTTGCAACTGAGCTACATCTCCAGTATTTATTTTATTTTTTATTTTGAGAAAAATTATCCCTAAACCCTTAAATGTCCCAGAATGGGTTTGAACTTGTGACCCTTCTGCCCCCATCTCCACTAATACTGAGATTACATGCATGTTGTACCATACCTGGTTTCGACAATCTTATCCTTCTCGGTGCATTGGGTGGAATACTTAGAATAGTTTAGTTTTAGTAGTGGGAAATGATGCTGCTCTGATTCTACCTAACAAATCTTAAAGGTAAGACTCCAAGGGATTACACAATCCCCATGGAACTCAACTGTATGCTGAATCAAGGCCAAAGAATATTTACAGTAGTCCAAAAACATACAGCACCCAACAAGGAAAATTTTGCAATGCTGACATCCAGTTAAAGATCACTGGTCATGTAAGGAAGCTGGAAAGTGTGACCCAGAAAGACATGGCTGATTATGCCGTCTCTCCCCGTCTCACCATGCTTCTTTTCCTTATAACCATGGCAACTGGTATCTATTATTAGCAAAAACTAATAATTGAATTGGTGTGTACAAGTTATGTCCTCAATGTTTTAATGAGTAAGATCTCCTTAGGAATCTCCTAATATCATGTACTTCATGAGTGATTCTAAGAACTTAAATTATTCCTGATAACCATCTCCCAACACTTCCTCAAGGTCAGTGGTTGTTGTCACCTCAACTCTACTTCAGCATTTTTAAAAATAAATGCAAACACTAATTCTACCTCCCCTCTGTGTCAGTAGATTGAAGGTCAAAGTCTTGTTTCTCTTGAGTCCTCATCAGAAGATCTCGGCTTGGAGAAGTGAAAATTATGCTATGCTTGAGTGGTTCTGAGACAGCAGCTTGTTATAGCTAAAGAACCCCTATAGCTAAGCACAAATTGAACAAGAGGAGTCGTTGACGTTTGCCTGTAATTTTGCTTACCTGGCCCAGCTGTTGAAAATGGCCAAGTCAAAAGTCAACGCTGACCCTGCATTCTGAAGATTGATGGCATCAATAATCTGATTACCCCCTGCACAAATTGTTTTTGCTGAAATGGGCTCTCAAAAATATGTAGAAAGGAATTCTTGGGAGACTGGAAGGTCCTCTGTGACCATCTCATTTCTCTCTTCGATTATGACGTAAGATGTCAGCCTTTTCACTGTCATTCTTTGCTTGACCTTGAGCAAGTTATGAACCATCTCTGGACTTGTGTGAATAGATGCAAAAATGGAATGGAATCTATTTCCATTAATCTGTCTCGGAGAAGATAAAATAAGATTCTGTGCTCAGAGCTACCCTTTGCCAGAAAGGCCTCTGACAGATATATAATGCATCATTGTTCTTGGAACCAGCCCCAGCCCACTGCTTCACAAACAGAGGTGCTCAATCAATAGCACTGGCTGATAGATTGAATTACCAAGTGAAGCTGCCCATGTGAGAAATCTGCCCCGGGAAATAGCCCCTATCAAGATGTATTCATCAGAACCTTCCATAAGTAAACAGACATAAATGCCTTCTCTCCTCTGAATCAGCTGAGAGACACCGAGGGAACAAGGTAAGGTACACACAGTATGGCTATAATCCAAGAAATGCTAGTAAAATGTGCAAGTCCAGTGGCATGAAAGGCCTAAAGAAATTAGTGATTCTAATGGGCATTTATGAAACACAAACTTCCATTTATTGGGAAGAATCTGAGACTCCATGACAGACAGCATGTACACGGAGTCCCCCAAACTGCTAACTCTTCTGAAGTAACAAGAATGACTACCAGCTTGGCATCTCATGGTTCACTATAATCGCTCTGCTTTGTCCAAGAAACTGTGACACAAAATCACAGTGGACTCAAAGCCCGGTAAATAATTCCAGCCAAACACAGTCATCTCTATAAAGACATGTAGTAAGCCTGGCTTTTTTCATTGGGCCTCACCCATTAAGGGAGCTAAAAGTCTAATCATTTTACACTTGAAAGTTTCAGACAGATTTCAGGAATTGTGGTCTAGACTGCAGTTACCACCCATCAGTAACATTAGAAAAGCTTTTGTCACGCCCTTTTGATGCCTGCATTGCGCTATTGTAGAATTACCTGCCCCCCTCAGCTCCACCCTCCCACCAGTTCTTACCCATCCATCATCTTCTCTTTCTGTGCCACAATGCTGGTAATTACGTACTAGTCTCATTTCTCAGAATTTTTGGAGATATTTCCAATAATATAAATTGTATGGGTTAAACAGAATTACCTGTTGGGAGCTGCAGCCAGTATAAATCATTTGATTTGATTAGCTTGGGACTGTCCTTTATCACCAAGAAAATAAAGAAAGCACACTTCAAGTTGGAAAGAATGAGAGAGAAAATCCGCTAGGAAAGAGAGTAGAACATCAGCATTAAAGTTTTGAGCCTCTTCCCTGCAAAAGATAGACATTCTAACAAGACATGGGGAAGGCAAGTGACACCAAAGGGACAAACTTCATTTTGTTTGGCAATCTTCACTAAGACTTAAATGTATTTTAATTCTGCAAATGTAGCATATTTGCAGAACAAAACCCCAGATGACCTATATTTCTCATTTCTCATATAAAAGAAACCCCACAATATTTAAGCTTATACGCAATATTAAGTGAAATAAGCAATATTTCACTTAATGTTGTAGTCTCAAGGTGGATCTATTTGCCTAGACTCTTTTATCTTTCTTTATGCCAGAGTAGTACTCCACTGTGTATAAATACTGTATTTCCTTTATCCATCAATCTCTTGATAATATACAGACTTCATCAGAGATTTAGCCATTATGGATTATACAGCTACAAACAGGGGTTAATAGGAAATAGGGACATAGGTCATTTTCAAATGGCAGGGGGATGAAGAGATGGAGTGAGAGGGGGAGAAAGAAGCGGGAGAAGATAAAAAAAGAATTACAATGTGTTATGTACAGGTATCGTCTCCCTACAAGGAATGAAATCATTATGCGCTGCACACATGTGCTGATAAAAACAAAAATTGAGAAAAAGCCACTTAGCTTCACACACATTCAGAAATGACTAGAGGATCACAGGCTGATTCACCTTGAGTGGATACTTGGAAAAGATCCTGTATCCTGATATGAAATATGAGCAGATGAAATAGGTGCTTGATGACTATAAATTCAGGCTTGCTGAAAACACACAGGAACACCTTCCAGGCTGCAGGAGGAGGCAGTGGCTGTAGAAACCCAGAGGACTGTTTGGGAGTGGAACAGATGCCTCTTGCCAAACACTGTTGAGACCATCCAGATGGAGGAGGTCCCTGAGGCTGATCCCGACCCATAGTGCAGGCCATCAGCAATGGAGCTTTGCCATTCAACTGGGGAGAAAACTCTCGGGCAACTTGACTTTGATAAATGATTTTTGCAGTGATTCCAAAACAACAAGCATGCATTCAATGAGTGCTGGCAGCATCTAGGGAGGAGCATTAATCAATCCTGCCTCATGCATGATTCACAAGGCAGAGTCATGGAAGAGCAGCCTGACACTATGAAAGAAACTCTCTGCTGGAAATCAGAAGCACCAGGAGGTATCTGAAAACGTTACAGAACACCTGCTATTTGATGTAACCAGCCAAATTTTATTCAGTCCTCCCCTTACACCTCATAATGGGCACCGGTGCCTTGGAGCCAGCTTGTAACAACCTATAAAGGCATCCCTTTGTTGTTTACATCTCTTCCCGGGTTTTAGTGACATCACAATAGCAGCTTGAGATCTGCCTGGTAGGACTAAATATGTCAAGGAAATCAGCAAAGCATCAACAATGCAGTGCTCGTTAATTTTTCATCTAGTGAGTTGATTGCTACGTACTTGCTAGCACACTGCCAGTGATAAGGACCGTTATTACTGTGTGTTTATAAATGACACATCCCCCTTCTCCTCTCAGTGGTCTTCCTCTATCATTCTGTACATATGGTTTCATCTTTTAGAACCTGCCTCATCTTTTCCTACTCTGTGAGCCAACTTGTATTTTGATTGTGACAAAAGACAGACATAGAGCACTATGAGTGACTTGGATACTTAAGAGCAGGTCCAATTCAATGAAGGATCTGAATGGGAGGCATATGATAATACAAGGGCATAAGACATTATTATTTGTCTAAAATAGGAGCAATGTACCTTGCTTCAGAGTGGCTTCTCAGAAAATGGTCTGTGAAACAAATTAATGGATAAAAGAGAAAACTAATAACATGTATGAACTAGACATCATTCTTTAAATGCAGTCTTCCAAGGTTAACTACTATTTCTCTGACCAAAGAAACTGCACTCAACATTGCAAGCTTTTAACCTTGCTGTAACAGATTCTTTAATAGAATCAGGAAAAGAAAACTGTGTCTTGGAGCAAATATCCTCTTAATGGAAGGGGTACACCTGGCACTCCTCCTTCCATCTTGTGATCAAAGAGATTTCCTCTAGTTAAGGGCTTACCACAAATTGCTATGGCAACAGCTTAGCAAGGAAAGAAAAACTTCTGTGACAAGTCGGGAGAGAATACAGCTATCAACTCTGAGAGACACTGTAAACTCTGTACGATCATTTACATGTATTGATGTTTCTTTTCCTTTACATGGTTGCATCTGATACAGAATGTAATGCCACCATCCAGTGTTTCAGAGCTTGGAAGCCCAGTTCTATGCCCAAGCAAATAAAAAGTGGTTCATTTTTAGAAGTTTCTGGTGATTTTTTTGGTCCTTTTTTTCTTTACTTTTTTAGGTGTTACCTCCTCTAGTCCAATCAGATTCTCTTTTCTGTTTCACCTTGTTAGAATAGCATGAGTCTTTACTTTCTCAGAACACGTCTTCGGCTACCATAAAGTTGCCATCTTTGCCCTCATAAAGTTCAGTGTAAATATCTTTGCTTTGAAGTGCTTCAATGACATGTGTTCTCCTCTCCCTCCTTTTCCCTCCTTTCCCCTCCTCGCCTCCTCCTCTTCTTTATTCTTCCCTCTTACTTTACAAATAATACATTTCCTCTAACTTCTAAAACTCTATAGAATATTTAAAATTTTAGGTGTCTTCAGTACTGCAAAAGATTGTCACTGTAAGCGATTTACAAATCTACAATATCCTATGTTGAGTCTGTATTTCTTTTCTAACTCAGCAAGTCTTCAGATTAAAGGTTAAAACCAGTGCTTCTCAACAAGGGAAGTTTTACTTTACCACATGGGACAACTAAGGTAGCAGATATTTATTGGATTTTATAGACTACAAAGCATTTTCGCAGCTTGTATCACTTGTGATCCTGTGAAATGTATGAAACACTTGATTTTACAATAGAATCAACATTCTCCTCTCTGCTACTTAGCATCTGTCTGGCTTTAGACAAGCCCCGTAGCCTCTTTGGACTTGACTTCTCATCTGTAAAATTAGGTTAATTATTCTCTTTTTACCTGATCCTAGCAAGATTCAAATAAGGAAACAACTTAGAGAGAAATAATTTGCCAGCAATAAATCATGTTACAAATACAGCAATTGTTTGCAGATGGGGAATCTGAAGCTTAAAGAGACTGGTAATGTTCTGAGTGCTATTCACCTGCTAAGTCCCAGGATGCTTCACACCTGCTAAGTCCTAGGATCCTCTCCACCTGCTAAGTCTCAGGATGCTTCACACCTGCTAAGTCCTAGGATCCTCTCCAGCTGCTAAGTACCAGGATGCTACACACCTGCTAAGTCCTAGGATCCTCTCCACCTGCAAAATCCTAGGATATTTCACACCTGCTAAGTCCTAGGATCCTATCCACCCACTAAGTCCCAGGATGCTACACATCTACTAAGTCCTAGGCTCCTATGCACCTGGCAAGTCCCAGGATGTTACACACCTGCTAAATCCTAGGACCTTATCCACCTGCTAAGTCCCAGGATGCTACACACCTGATAAATCCTGGGCTTAGACTTCTGACATTGATCTATTTTTATGGTATATTCAGTACTCATTCCATTCAATGTTCTCCAACACTCCTTTCATTGCTCATACAGTGATCTGCTTGATCTTAAGACTTAGAAACTCTATAATTCACATTCTACAAACTGCACAGGTTTTAACATAATACATTACATGATGAAAAGTGGCCAGAAAGGCTGTAGAAACTGAACATAAAATCTGTCTGCTTGACTTGTTACCTTTAGTATAATATAGTAATGGAATAGAACATTTATTTCTGCTATTTTTATAATGTAATTATTTATTAAGAATATTGTAAAGTGTATCTGAAGTGGAAATCTAAACTCAGACCATTCCAAGTTTAAAGCCAGCCTGCTATGTATTTGTCCCATCACCTTGAATAACTTTATTTATGAATCTTTTGTTTCTTATCTTCAAATGAAGATAGCACTTCATAATAAAACTACATTGAGCTAAAAGATCTAAGCTCTTTTTAAGCAGGCCAAGTCTATTTTATGCACTCAGTAAGTATTACTTATTTTTACTCTTTGATGCTAAATTTCTCATTGGATGTCTTTTTCTTTCTATTATTGAGCTCATTTCATTTCAAGGCTGCCCGTTTGAAATTAGGAAGAAATCTCGATTCCATGGGCTGAGAATGAAAATTGATTTAGAGGGTGTGGGGGAACCACTCGGACCGCTTCAAAACTCAACAGGTCTAAGGAGACCTGTGGATGTGACCCTGCTTGTCTAGTGCAGGTGCACAATGGGATACGGTTATGTAACCATGCTTTAACACAGGTAAACATGCATGTGCTGACTCAGCACTCTATAAGAATGTAAATATGAGATAATGACCTGTATAAGAATTACACTCTAAAGATGCAGGCAGCTTTTCTGTTCTGTTCTGCTCCATGCTGCCTGCTCTTGTTGCTAATATCTTGCACACATGCCCTCCTTAACCTTGGAACCTCACCCTCGAAAATCTCCCATGGGCCCCCTCAGTGGGCAGACAGGGTGAAAGAGAGAAGTAAGATGGAAAGTGTCCCTTGGCTTGATGGCTGATGGGATTCATGTCTTATAGGGAAATTTATTTTCTCCTATAAGACCTCTCTGTGAATAAATGGAATCTTTCATCTGGTCCTGTTCAATATAGACATAGACTACATGGCTTAGAACATGCCTGATTAGAAATACGCTGGCCTTTAAGAGAGAAAACATTTGTCTTCCTCAGAAAAAAAGAGGCACATGAAAGTTCCTAACACAGAGATAATTAATGAAGATCACTGAATTGGCTGGAAGCTTTCTGGAAAAAAAGCGGAAACTAAAACCTCATACCCTTGACTCTCTTCAGTAATTGAAGGGACCTTCGGCTCAATTTCCTTTTTGGATCCTCTTTCCAAGGGTCTCAACCTCTAAACCTTCAGGGCAAGAATGATTTTTCTCTTGGAATCCATCCAAAAAATGCTTTGTTATTGGATTGTATCTTGCCCGCTGCATTGTGAAGCTTGTTTCCATATTAAGGATCAGCAAACACCTAGAAAGACAAGTGTATTTCAGAAAAGCTGACGTCCCAAGTTATCCAACTGGAAGGGGGTTTTGGCACTTATCTCTGTTTACCATGAGAATAACATCAGCCAATGACTCAAAATGAACTTTCCCAAATACTCTTCTGCATTACTTACTGTCCCTGCTGTGGAGTTTCATCCCTCAGCAATCTGACCTTCTTGTTCAAAGCTTCCAATCAATTCCCCAGCTAAGTGCTGTCTCTCTGGAATTGAAAATGCTGTTAAAATTTTAAAAGATTGACATTTTTGAACACCTGGGTGAGAAACTCCTGGTGAGATGAGACAGAACAGTAATAGAGTGACGTCCTCAATGTACCGTAAACCTTCTGGATTTGGGAGATGAAAACACAATGATTTTAATAGAATAATAGCTTAACACGTGTGGCCAGGGTTTTTACTACCAGCACAGATATGCACTCTTCTTACTTTGATGTATCCAGACAACGTGGACATCTCCAAAGATTTTATGCTTTTCTGCCTTCATAGCCAGAGATAGGCAGTCCTCAATTATGGTTGTGATATTTCCTTTTCAAGATTAAAAACAATCACGAATAGCAAAGTAAATATTTTTGGAGTTTCAGTGAAATTTGTGACACAGGTCCTGGAGATAGTGTGTCTGGCTCAGGGAGAAAAAAATCAAGACAGGACCCTAAGAATTTCAGTTTGTGTGAATCAAAAGAAGCTCCTTGCAAACACAGTGATGATGCACAGACGGGTCAGAAGCAATTCTCTCCTGGTCGCAGAGCAATGTAGGCTTTCTGAATAGCAAACCATGAATACTAACCATGTAGCAGGAGCATTTGCTTCCTGAGTTGAATAACACTACAAAGTATATGAGATCCGGAGCGGAGAAAATTTAAAAAATGTGAACAAGATGGAAAACAACTCAAGAGAACACACTAGGTCAGCAAGGTATGAGGCAAGTAAAACAAGCCCAGCTAAGATGGAACAAGCAGGAGCCATTACCACAGAAAAGGATGATCAAATATGACAGGCTGTGAATCCAGAGCAACTCTCAAGTGTTCACAGTGAGGCATCAGGTGGTTCAGCTAAGAACCATTGAAGCAAACCAGTGCACACATATATTCTAAGTCTCAGGGACCTTTTGGGTACTCAATTCCAAATTCATCAAGTCTATGGCACCAGCAGTGCTGAGAATTACTGCCAGGAGAGTGAGGAAAATGTGTTAACTGAGCTAATTCCAAATAATATTTGCAGGAGGGTAGTTTTCTACTGTACCACCAAGCTTGGTTCTCCCTCTGCCTCTGCCTGGTAAACTTGAATTAGCAGTAGTACAAGCCTTGCATCTACTCTCCTTTACTCTCTTCCTTTCCCTTGAAACTACCACAACTGTACCATGTGGTAGAGAGCTTTTTATCATTTCAAACAAATGTGCTGAAAAGTCCCAGCAGTTGAAGATGACAACCGCAGAATCATTTACATAATGGACATATAAGGGAAGATCAAAATACGTGGTGAATGTTTAAATTTTAGAAGTAAAAGGTACACATTATTAATCCTCATTAAATCCTCCTCCTCACTTCAAACACACTTATCTCATCATTCTGACCACTTTCTGAAGCAGTTCTGGAAGTCTTTGTTCATGAGTGTCTTTAAGAGGTGTGACTTAAACAGAAAACATTGTGAACACTGCTGCAAAGTGTAAAGGCAGCCTTATAGAAACATTACAGTGCTTCCTCATCCACTCTATTCACTGGATCTGGGACCATGCAATAAAGAAAAAATGACCATGAAAAGTGAATATATTGAATCAATTCAGGACAAGGAAGCCGCAGCAATACAACTAAAGACACTCATGAAAGAGCGCTTCCAGAACTGCTTCAGAAAGTGCGAAGAACAATAAGTGTGTTTAAAGCAAGGAGGAGTATTTTGAGGGTGATTAATGGCAATGTGTCTTACTGTACTTGTTTGTTAATTTAAATATTCATGCTATTTTTCAGTCACAGTATCTTCCTCTCAAAATTACTGTGATGATTAAATGCAGTAATCCATGTATAGTTTTAGTTATGAAATCTAATATTGTGTACTCACTATCTAGTAGTTATGCTAATAGTAGCTATAATAATAACCATGATGATTGCTATAAAGCATATACATCTTTCTGCCCTTTAGGTGATCATTAAAATGCCCACAGGAATGTAAAGACATAGAGAACACAGCATCAGCAATGAAAATGTAGACAGAACTTTCCACTACTTTTATTGCAGATAACTCTCAAAGTCCTTGTGGAGAAAATGATACAGTGCCTCATGTGGTGAACAGAAAAGACATTTGCAAAATGTGATAGCACTTACTTATTTAAAGGTGAAAATACTAAAGGAAGATAAAAATGGGGACCATTCAGCAACGTCACTTTCACCACTGCTGAACTACAACATACTAGCTCCATTTTTCTGGCAAATGAAAGGGAAATTTCAACAAATGATGATGCTTTTACCTCAGGGGCCTCTGAAAGGAGTCCACTCACAGATTTACCACTGCCAGCAATCTTTAAGGCCAACCACCTATGTGCTGGAATCATCAAAGAATTTTAAGAAATATTGATGTCCGCATTCTCTCTTCTAGGGATTCAATTATTTTTAAGGCTTGCATTATATTTCAGTTAGACAGTGCTGTGATAGAAGTTTTTTTTATTTCAAAAAAAATAAAAGTACAAAAACATATTGACAAACAGACACCAATTAGCATAAAAAATAGTACAATCACAACTAATCTATAGACAAGGTGATATGATCTCAACAGTGGTCATTGCTTTATCCATTGATATCTTGGAAGTGTAAATACATAAACCCATATACAGCCATGCAAATTTAGTCAGACAGTCAATTCTCTCAACAATAGAAAAAACACAAAAACCAAAAATCCAAAGACAAAAAACAAAACAGGCAAACATCAACAACAGCAACAACAACAACAATAACAAAAAAAAACACCAATAGTTGCTGCTTTACATATTGATATCTTCGAAGAGTGTGTTCAGGACAACACATACAGACATACAAGGTTGATCAAATAACCCGTCATCGATGATTACTTAGCATTAAGTGATATAATACAATAGTAGAACCATGTTAGCCCTCCTGCATATATGCATATTCATATATACATACATACATTTTTGTCTTTTTCTTTTCTCCTTTCCTTCGTCCCATCTGTTCTTTGTTTTAGAACACATTTCCTTCATGTCTCTTAGTTTATATTCCCACCCTCGGGTTCTTACACCAGTGATACAATACGTTGCCTGCATATGTATTGCTGATTTATTTCACTTATGAGTATGGACTCCAGTTTTGTCCACTTGCCTACAAAGTCCCCAAAACTGTCTTTCTTTATAGCTGAATAATATTCCATTATATAAAAATGCCACAATTTTTTAATACAGTCTTTTGTGGATGGGCACTTGGGTTGCTTCCACATTTTAGCTATTACAAATTGTGCTGCTATAAACATGGG
>PVLD010020267.1:0-7500 GCA_004027595.1 Dinomys branickii
CTTCGAAGTGTGTGTTCAGGCTAACACATACAGATATACACTATTAATCTAATTTCCTGTCTTCGATTATTGCTTAGCATTAAGTGATATAATACAATAGTAGAACCATGTTAGCCCTCCTGCACATATGTATATTCGTGAATATTCCTCTATACATACATACATACATTTTTGTCTTTTTCTTTTCTCCTTTCCTTCGAGTATCAGTCTCTTAAAATGGCTTGTTTCATATCTAGATTCTTCTAGTTATGATTTTTCTGGCAATTTTATCCAGTATGAATTTATGTTGTTTGAAAATCCACGGTTAATTCTGTAAATGATTTACCCTAAATATTCCATGTATATTCTCTTCTATTATTGATTATTTTTCCCAAATTTGAAGCATTAAATAGCCCCAAATCTTCAGTGTATGATTTTGATTCTAAGTTTTTTCTAAATATTGTTACTGGTCTGTTTCTACTTTTCCCTCTCTCTCTCTCTCTCTCTCTCTCTCTCTCTCTCTCTGCATATACTCTCTGTATATATATATATATATATATATATATATATATGTGTGTATATATATATATATATATATATGTTCAGAAATATAGTATAAATTATATAAAAATGTTATTGGTAAAGTGTTCAGTGCATTCTGCCTTTAAAAAGATTACATTTCAATTCATTTTAAAAATGTAAATTTCAGTATAATAATTTCCCCAACCCAAATCCTAAAGATTTACATCTATAACAGACAAAGGTACCAGAAACATAAAACAAGGTACGTTTATTTCAGTGTGACTATAACAAATTATGTGAAGACTAGAGCTAGGCATATTATATTCAGTTTCTTCCAGCTCACAAAATTGACAGAATACAACATCTCTAAATTCCTAAAACTGATTTCATCCAAATTACATTCGGTGTTTATTGGAGCTATGCTGCTATGCACCAAACTGACTTGTTTCCATTGAAAAGAAAATAAGAAACTGACTTATTCAGTAAAGAGAAAACATGTATTTGATTTTTTCCACTTCAGGTTTATAGTCAACATTGTAATCACTCTTCAGTTCTTTTTTCAATGATTACATGCTACCATTAGGAAATAAAAAGACAAACTACTTCATATTATGTATGCTTTTATTTGTCATTTTCTTCTATTGTGCCATAGAAAAATCAGAGGAATGCTGTTGAGTTGCAGGCTTTAATTTTAGATATATTTAGCAGTATTTGCACTGCTGACATATTTTGATTCTTTTAGATTTAATGAAATATTCATAATTTCTAATTTCTAGAAATCCCTTTGACATTTAAATACATTCATAACAATATATTCTTAGAAACCCATAAAATGGATTATGCATTTTTCAGACAATTTCATATGATATGACATTTTTAAAGAAGGTAAATTAATTCATTAAATGTCTTTACATTTTTGTTAAAATGCATTTATAAATACATGTATACATGCATACATGCCAAGGTATATATTAAATATGTGTATAAAATGCATTGACATATATGGCATTATTTATTCATGAGAGATATCTGTATTATTTAATTGTTCTTTTTTAAAGCCAAATTAAAAATTAGAGCTTTCTTTTTTAAAAGTTCCTTGCTGAATCTCCTAAAATGTATGATTATAGGTTAAAATCATTAATAATTCACTTCTGTTCTTTTCCTAAAGAATCATAATTGTCACTGTATAATTCTTTCATTAAAATTATTTTAATTACTTTTGTCCCAATAAAAATGGCAAACACATACCTTTAGTCTGATTAATGTCTGAATTATTTCTAATGATTTAGATTATATTGTGAGCTGCAAATTCATAAAATAGTTTGTGCACCATTTTCTTTAAGATTCTAAATAGTTTGTTCCAGCTAGAGATTTCTGGATAAAATGCAAGTAATTATGATTTAAAACAATCTGGAGAGACGATTTTTTTCTTATTATGCTCTTCATGTGTACTATAAACAAATTTAGAGGAAAAATTAGTTCATTGATAATGAAATAGCCAATAGCCTAAATAACCCCTATTGCAATTACTTTTAGATTTTAGAACATTACAGTGATATGCTAGACCTAAAAATTGATAAATAGATTGTTTAATGTAAACTACCAGAAAAGCTATGAGTATATAATTAAAAGCCAAAAATAAAATATTAGAAATAAAAATTCTATGTCTTAGAGATTTTAAAAGACATTTTAAAAGTGTCATAATGGTGCTACATAGTCATGTGAATTAGATTTCTAGGTGTTTATAAGCAGCTTAGCATATTCAGGGATATTTTGCAAGATAGTCAATACTAATCATTTTGTATGCAAGTAACCAGCTACTGCCAAGTAATTTATCTTCTTTTTTTGTCTCTATTAATTTTACACATTTTCCTCATATAGTATGCTTGTCTGTGTTATTTTGAGCATTGCTGGATGACTAAATTAATATGACATATTAATGATATTAATATGATATGATCATGTGATTAGAGCTTTTAATAGCTGCTTTTACACCACTTTAAGAAGTATTTTCAGTGTTTCATGCCAAAATAAGTACTACTTTGAGAAGTTCATGTGACCTAGTTGAACAAAAATTCTTTTCCATAAAGCAAGATTATTGGCGTTAAGTAGTTATGAGACAACAAACCAGAAATCCCCTGGGTATTCCCTGTTCGTTCTTTCTTCTTTATTTTACTTCCTTTAGTTCTCATTACTATTTAAATTTATAACAGGTTAACACCGCTGGAGTGTTTACTTGCTTATAAGGGGCATTTTTCCTTGTTTACCAACTACTATGATATCTGACATAGTAGCTTAATTATTTTAAGGTTTCATTATTTTAAGTGTTAGATAGTGAATTCTTGGGATGAGAGGATGATAGGACCTTGGTATCAGATTTTTAAAAGTTTAAACCTCATGTTCATGTCATTCTTTGTTAAATATGTTTCTTCTTGGGTTACATTTCTAAATCTCATAATTTATACTTGTAAATTTATGCAAGTGTATTCATCAAGTACTTCGCTTCCATAAAATCCATTCAAATGCTGACTTTACAAGTCAAGTGTTACTTTATATGGGTTTTTATTTCCTGTATGTTTTTCTGAATCAACCAAAAAGTACTTATTTGTCATTTTTCTCAAAGTTTACAAAGACTCGCATTTCTTGTCTGTGCAAAATATTGGAGTTAAAAAATCTGGTGACAAGCACAGATTTAGAGCCAGAAAATACTTGTGTTTGAGTAGGAACTTTATCCCTTGTTTCCCATGTAATACTGGGAAATCTGTTTGCTTCCCCAAGAGCCTCCGTTACATCTTCTGTAAAATTGGACATGGCAATCTTTGCTCAAACTAAACTGTTGAATTCAGAGAGTGAAAAAAAGTTTGAAATTGCTTTAGTAACACTAGAGGCTGTTGAATCTTTTTCCTACCAGATCACCTATAAAGCACCTTTCTGAGCTGGTATTATGTAAGAGCACTTCACTATTGGCATACTGAGCTATAGTTGTAATTGGACCAGTTGGCATATTAAATTTAAAATAATCAAGCTCTCTAATTTTATATAAGCATTTTCTCTAATTACTCCATTATCATTTTATGAAATTTTTCTAATTGCTTTTCTGGGGTATCAAAAAAGATATAATTTTTTCCTGCAAATAGTATAAAATGTAACTGAAAAGAGACAATAAAAAATTTAGAAAGTGGACTAAAACATATGGGGAAAGTTTGATAATAATTTTTCTCTTTAACAGTTTCCCAGTCCAAAAATATTGAAGAAATCTTCCAAACAAAGGCATCTTAAGTGCAAAAAGCTACTGGTGAGATGTGATGGCAGGAAGCTCCTAATTTTTATGAATTTTCATGAAATTCTGAATGCCATGAAGTGCATCACCAATGATCAACAAAGTTAAAAAGTCAGCTGATATTTCATCTTCCTGAAAATTAAGCAAGAGCTTTTACAAGAAGTATACCAGTTGTGAGATCAAACAGACACCAACTTTTATATAAATTAATTAATTATAGTCAGGCTACATCAACTTATTTTTGATACTGGGGAATTGAACTCAGAGCTTTACAATTGTCAGGCAGGCACTTGTGCCACTGAGCTATATCCTCAGCCCCAGGAGGTGAATTTTTTATAGCCTTTACTCCACTTGGACACTACACTTTGTTTCCTTTGGTGCAGTTTAGAGAGATCTGTGTGTTGCCTATGAGTCATGAACATTTATACTAAGCCAAAGGTTTTTGTGACATAGTAATGTATGTGCTACAACCATTCTTGGTTTCAGGGGCTGTATTGCCTCAGTGCAGACTTGGCGTAATGTTTAGACCACTGTACTAGGAAATCCATGAATGCTTTCCTAACCCACAATACAACTATATTTAGAGAGCAGTTATCATTAAACTGATTCAGTTAAATGAAAACAGATACCTTTGGAGCTTAACCCAATGGTATTGATGTATTGATATGAAAAAGAAGAGGTACAGCACCCCACATGATAGCAGAGATGGGTAGGAAGGACGCAGACAGAAGGCAGAACCTGAGAGCTAAGAGAAACAAATTTATTGACACTTTGACTTGGGGCTTCAAAATCTCCAAACTGTGGAAAACCTGATTTCTGTTTTTAAACCAGGCAGCCTGTGGTATTTTATTATGTCAGCTCTAGCAGAATAATGTGTTCCCCAAAGCACCATGGAAGTAAAAGAAGCAGCTGAAGAGCTGACATTTCCCTTAAAAACAGATCTTTTTTTTAAAGGTAGCAAGGCTGGAACGAGAGCTGTTTGGGTAGGAGAGCCACATTCTAGGCTTGGGCGTGTCGTTGACACGATGTTCCCGTCCAGCAGCAGAGGAAGGGCACTGAGAGATTTCAGACGGAAGCGTGAGAGAGATGGAGCAAGGGCACAGGATCAAGTCTGTGAACTGAAAATGCTTTTTTGGTCAAAACTGGGAAAGTGAAGAATGACTAATCATAGCATATTGTGGAAGATGACTCTGTACTACTTAAAGTAAGAGAGGCAGAAGGAGAAAAAGGCATATAATAAAGAGAAAGAAAGGATATTAAGTAAAAAGTATTAAACTAAAATCAGTAACCCATGGCGATGAGTTGTCATGAGCCTGATAGAGCAGCAAGTGTCAAGCTCTAGAGCTCATGTTCAAGTCCACTGAGTTTTGTGCTGTGCCAGCAATACTTTGCTTGTACCACACCGGGCCACCTCATGCTGGTTGATGTGTGCTTTTTCCCAGCACCTGGTATTTTTATCGTTTTGACAAAGTATTGCCCTTAAGATCAAGAAAATTCCTTAAAGTCAGTCTACTTCTGCTTCTAATGATACCTACACCCATCTTCCAAGTATCTCCTCAGAAATAGATTCTACTTAGTCATAGACTACTGCAGCTCAGGGAAGAAAGCAAGCCTGCTTTTTCTTGAACTTGGAAGCCTTTCTGGTCATATCATGGTCTCAGCATTGTGTGGCCCATTTTCTTTTTGGGAGGCTGTAGCAAAATTTCCTTAATTATGCATTATATACCAAACAGTACTAAGACCCAGGTATTGCATGCTTGGATTTATTATTATAATAGTTCATAAAGTATAGCATTCTCCACAAGATCCTCCCGTTTTTTGTTTTTTTTTTTTTGGTAGATTTTTGCAGTATGGCACTGGTGAAATATATATTTTGCTTGTGAAATCTAGGCTTTGTGAGTGGCAGAGTAAATGAAAAATATATTTCTGTCAGCTTCTCATAGTTTTCTTAGGTAAATTTGGTCACAGGGTGCATGCTGCACAAAGTAGAGGTATTCATTGTATACAAAGCCCAAACTGCACAAAAGTGTAGTTATCTGTGCAATACCTAATATGATGTCTTCTTTTCTACCTATTTTTAAGAATGACCATGCACTTTTTAACCAAGGTTCAGTGTTTATGAGGCAAATGATGAAGAATTTACCTGATTCGCAGGAAATTCCCTCAGTAAATGTGGCAGGTGCCTTTGGTTTAGCAGAAAGAGAACTGTGCCTTGAGAGTTGCCCTGAAGAGCTCTCTCTGCCTCTGTGGTCTGTCCACAAGACAGAGCGTTAATCTGCTCATGGCCGCTGTGTATTTTTCCCAGCATGCCTAGGGTTGTACCTTCTGCCACTGTGGCTTTTGCAGAGTGCTGCATTTTTACAGGCCCCTTTTCTCATCATTATCAATGGTATATTATTTATCTCACTTTTCAAAATTGTTTTTGATTTGTTCTTGAAGTTATAAGGAAGAAAAGTAGAATATTTACAGAAATTATACAACTTTTAAGAATTGGGATAAAAAATTATCCCAAAACACGACTCAATGATAAATAGTTCTGCATCTATACTGGCCTTTTTGTTTAAATTATTTTGTGCTCACGTCAGTGGCACATATACTAAACTTGTTAAAATTATCTTTATTCCTGACAGTGCAGCACCTTGGGCTATATGTAATAAATATTAATTTGAAGTAAAATATATAAGCTACTCACACAGAGATAATTTTTGGTGTTGGTGCTACTATGGCACATTAAAGTTAAAACTGCAGATAATCCCAATAATTCAACATTTTAGGAGGTACATAAAAATTGCTATTATTAAAAATTAATATTTTAAATGCTATTTGAAGACCATTCATTAGATGGCTTTAGATGAATTTTCAAAAATGTCTATCCATTGAAATGAATAAATAATCCTAAATATTAGTTAGATTTTTGATAAATCATACACCTGAATAATTCCAGGTGTCCATCAAGATGTAGAAGTCTCTTTTTGTCCTTTTACGTATAATACTTTCTCTTCCAAACACAATTATTCTTACTAATTCTATTATTCTGGTCTAATTAAGTTTACTTGTTTCAAGACATTATATGTATATACTCAGCCAGTAAGTATTATTATATATATAGCTGCATTTACTTAGCCAAAATGTGTGCCGGGCAACCTTGACTGTGTCATTATTTTATTTATTTTTTTACAAATATTATTCCATCATAAAAATATTACAATTGTTTTCTCAGTCTTCTGCTAGATTTTTCCCACATTTTATTCTACGTTCAAATGTAGATCTGGCTCGGGTACTGCATCTTGTTCAGAAACAGTGATCTACTCAACATTAAGAAATGACTGGTCAATAATCACAGGATGTAAAACAGCAGCACCCTGCTAGTCTTATGACTTTCACGTGCAGCACAACACCTCAAGCACACGTGATTTTTATGTGCTTGATCTGCTATAAGAATGTTTTACGAAAAATTCAACTCAGCTCACAAACTACTATCAATGTAGTCCTTTCAACTTGCATGCCATTTCTGTTGTTGCTTCTCCATCAGAGAGTATAAAATAAACAATCATGGAAACCAAAGCATATCACATTTAGATACTCATTTAGAACAATGTATTACCTGTGGGAAAGGGAAAGAAAAAACCCTTGTTTACTTTAGCTCTGGTGCACCCCTCTATAGGTTTTGAATTAATGTTGAGAGGACTTTTACTGAGGGTTAAAGTCTCAAGCATCTC
>PVLD010020267.1:12500-34298 GCA_004027595.1 Dinomys branickii
TAATGCAAACAAATTTTGGCAAGTTTTAGATTATAAAGGTTGATTAATATAATTATGCTTGTGTTTGAAACCCATGTTAAAATTATAAACCATATTAAAATGGAAAAGTCATTAAATTACTCTGAATAGTGAAAACTATAATATTAGCAAAAACACTGATACCTAGTTAGTGGATAAAAGCATATTCTGTGTCCTCTCCATTATCAATCAAAGCACTTCCACTGTATTAACTGCATATTTTGTGCCAAGGAGTTTTATCAAGTCTAAATAGATTATCATATATACACGGATTATTTATTTAACAAATATATGCAGACAATTCCACAGATTATCAAACAATACATCATAAATCCAGACTGATACACATTAGTAGAATTAATGCTTGTTACAGCTCTGAGGGATTATTAAATTTTATTGTTTGAATAAATATTGTCTTATAGAGTTAGAAGGGATGAGAGAAAGAAATGTAGGTGGATTCTACATGAATAAAAATGAAAAATAACAGATGAAATGTTTTAATTTTTTTAAAACTGTTTATCTGCTCAGGAAAAAGATATGAAATCCAATCACTGAATGGAATAATTCTCTAGAATAAAAATAAAAAAATAAAATAGATGGGATTCCAGATCATGTGGGATGTTTTCTCTTCAAGCACACAAAAAAAGGAAAAAGAAAAAAAGAAATGTACCCACATGAACTGAGGATATAACTAAGAAGACATTGGGCAGGAAAGGTATTTTAATAATGTTGAAAGATATTTCAATAATGTTTGAAAGTACAAAAGATCCTTAGTTTAATTATGTTAAGAAATTGCTTCTGTTGAACTAGATATGAGTTATACACAACCCAGTTTGCCCACAAAATGTTGAGCAGGAGACACCAAGTACTCCAGGACCCTCAAATCAGAAATGAGGCTGAGGAACAGAGGTGCTGATTGTCATACTCGAGAGAGTATGGAAGGAGAGGAGAAACTGCTAGTGACCTTCTTCCTCTAAAAAAGCTGTGCCTCTGAACAGCACATTCAGCTGTGCATTCATCAGTGGATTAATCTCGAGCTTTTGGAGGAACGTTTTTGACCCAAATCACAACAATCTCCATTCATGAGAGAAAGTATCCATGAATAAGGGGCCTCAATGCAAGGGTTTTCGTATAAGCTGAAAATGATGGATAATTATGTGGACTTTATTGCTAATACACTCAAAATGCTGAATCCAAGCATATAATTTCCAAAATCCTCCTAACTCCTTTCAAAATAAAAGCCTGAAGGAATATTTTCCTGTAGAAGTTGAAGCTCCGATAGGTAAAGACATCGTATTATCTGCCAGTGAGTATGACACAGTTTGAAATATAGCAGATGACGAATCTCACAGCTTCCAAAGGGACTGTTCATAAATCATCTTAAATATGTCTGGAATATCATTTATATTAAAAAGTAAAAGAATTAAAACTACTCAAAATATAAATTACCTGATAAGGGTTGTGACCACTTAATTGTACACCAAGTATAAAATACACATCACAGAAGTAGGGATAAGTTTAAGAGAGACATCAGTGAGAAAGAGAACAGAGATGAACTCTCACTATAAGAAGATCCACAGCAGAAAGCCGTCTTCCAACTCAGATTGGAGAAAAGCAAGATGAAATTATCACACTTTTACATCTTTAGAAAGTATGTTTGTAGCAGTAACCACACTTCAGGTTATCCTAGCAATCCTAGCCTGTGGCATAATATTTTTCCAACTTTTTTTGCTGTCCCTGTCTCTTGACTTCCTTATTTTTGATGGTGAGTGATTTGACACACAGCACAAGTACACTTCCCCAGCGCTAGGACACGTCAAATGATATTGGCAGATGGAATGATTCGGGGTGCTCTGTGACACAGTGCTTCAGTGCTTGGCTCTATGTGTTATCAAAAAAAAAATAAATAAATAAAAAACGAAAAACAAATCAATCAGCCACTCCTTTACCTAGATACAAAAATTGAGAAAAATAAATTGTGTATCAAATCAGAAATTGTATTAGAATTCTATAATGGAAACACAATGGGTTAGTTAAAATAGACTAAGTAACCCTGTGGTAATAAACTTCAAATCTCAGTGGATAAACATGACAAATATACTTGTTCACTCACTTTTTGCCATATGTGTGAGCCACTCTCTGGGGTCACTTTTCTGTAAGTTTCAGCTCAGTGGTTCCAGATGCTGGGTCCTCCAGCATTCACATTTCAACACATGGCTTCTGCTGTATCAGCAAGACCGCAAGTAAAGACAGCTTTGGAGAGTTTCTCACTGGTGAGTAGGTACGCTGGCTTAGAAGTAACAAATGCCACTTCCAATCACAGGTAATTGGCACCAGTCAAAGAAATACTTGACTTCAAGCGACTAGGAGTGCAATCTTTCTCTAAGCAATAAAATAGAGTACTGGTACAGGAAGTACTTGAAATATCACAGCTTATGAAGTGTTTATTCTAAGTACAAGAGTTACTAGAAATATTTAATAGAACTTTTACAGTCATTGAAGCAATGGGTAAAATGCATAAAGGTTTTAAAAAGTATGATATTAAGAATTTTTCAAAAGTGGTGCTAGAAGACAATGTTTAAGACATTCTTGAAGGTGAAAATCACATATGATTTGTTTAATCTTTCACCTCAAAATAAGATTCAATAAGTCTGTTTCTAGGGAAGATATTGGGTTTATTTACGTAAAGAGGGAGCCATATGGCACAGCAATGGTAAAGTTACCATAATGCACACATAGTTTTCTTCTTGTCTCTGTGAAAGCTTTTTTATTCTAATTACTCGATACTGTGAATATTTTTTCTGCAGGGATAATTTTCAACTTTATTATGTAGTTTAAATTCCATGGCAATTACTTCTCGTAAATTAATCTCTAGATGCAAATTTTAAAAGGACAGTGAAATGAGAGCAGAAGTATATTTTAAGAAAGTAAATGGCATCACCGTGCTATGAAGTTTATTGTTTTCATTCTGTTTCACACATGCCTCATAAACAACCATAAATGTCCATGAATTATCTACCATTAATTAATCATGTAAGAGATTATTGCTATAAATCAGAATCATTCCTCTGGCTTCCTAAGAGGAGTTAAATTTAAAGAAATTATATCTTTATGTCCCTGCTTCAGTATTTTCTCTCATGTACAAGAATATTTTTGAATGAATCCCATATCTGTCTAGGCACTGGATTCATTGATGATTTGACCATTGCATCCCCAAATTTAGTGTTTTTTCAAAGAACATGCATGTCACAATACTATGCTGAATTTCTATTTCCTTTATCTGAGTTAAAATGCAGTGTGCTCTGAATCTAGTTTTCTTAGCACACTGTACTATGTGGGGCATAATTGATCAGTGTATGGATTACTAGTCACAGGATTCTTTTTAGTGTATATAAATACCATATGTAATGTTGCTCCAAATTTGCTCATGTTTAAAGCTAAAATACATTATCCATGAGTAATAAACAACCCGACTTCATTCAGATCATTGTTGCATTCCAAAAATATATTTTGCTATCATGTAAAAATACTTTTATAAGTACGTGTTTGTAGTATGCAGTGATTGCATCGTCATGGTGAGCTGGCGCCTGCACAGAGGCCTCTCTGTTTCCTTTCCCTTCCCTTCCCGCTCCTTCCTCTCCCCTCCCTCCGTCTCCTGGCCTCCCTTTCTTTTGCCAAAGGTCTCTCTCCTTGTTTCCTGCTATCATTTATTTTAATATTTATAGGATTTATAGCACAATTAGTAAGATAATACACATTTACATTGGAAGACTTAAAGAATTTCTTAAGTGATTTTAAAAATGTCTTTTATTTTTCTTTACTCATGAAATGATTAATCTGTATATTACTTTCAACATGCAACTTTGGACCATCGCAGTTCTAGATTACCACTGGATTACATAACCTGCTATTCTTCATTCTTGTAAGTTGAACAATAAAATTTTATAAAAGTTATATATGCAAATACAATGATGAATTATTTTAAATATGCTAACAAGGCATTTAAATTATAATGTAATGATTTGTTAAAATGCTGTGTTCATTTACTAGTATATAAATCTATTCATGATTTTTTCATTAACTGGTAAGAACAGAATAAAAATAATATCTACTCTAACTTTCTGTTTCATATCTTTCATACTGTATTACTTTTTTCAAAAGCATTTTATCATATTATTTTTTATATTTTATATTATGAATATGGTATGATCCAAATACATGATGAATGTTTAAATAAAGAATTCTTACAGTAGAAGACATATTAATCCCTTTCAAAGTACAACCCTTTCCTTTGAACACTCCTCTTTCTACTTTCTGAAGCAGTTTTGGAAGTCTTCTCTCATGGATGTTTTTATAAGTTGAGATAAAAATATATGGTGAGTGTTACCTTTGAGTGCCATCTAACAGAAGGGCAGGCTCATAACAACGTTACACACATGTCCTTACCTACCTACTCACATGATCTGGCACCCTGAGACATCTGATTCTTTCCAAAAGTTAAAATGACTGTGAAAGGCAAATATTTTTAGCTCATTCGGGAAATCAGTGAAGCCGTGAATTAGAGGATCATGGCTCTGGTTCTCCTTCATCAAATCTCAAGGTGTGATCTGGGGCTACTTTTTCACAAATTAAACAATAGTTTCGCTTTTAAGCTCACTGATCGTTGGTGGAATTCGTTTCTTGCTTTAATAAGATCGAGTCTCTGTCAACGTTCTGTGTTCACCAGCTCCTTCCGGCCACATAGTCCTCTCCACAACAGGTCAAGCTGCTTTTTCAAGGGTGGCAAGAGACTTCCAAATCTTCTGCAAGGAAGATTACATAGAGAAATATTATCGCTAGAGTGCTTATCCCATTGCCTGTAAATAACAGGGAATGTCTACCTCATCATAATTGCAAATCCCACTTGTGAAAAATGTATTAGATATAGGGAATATAGATTACTTTTTTGTTTTAAATAGAAAAAAACAAACAAAAATGATAAAGAATTTCTGAGGAAGATGATAGGAAATTAACAGTGGTGATTATATTGTATATTGTTATCTTCAGAATAGTTGCTCAGACGGTCAGATATAGGCTCGCAAAATTAGTTAAACAATATAAACACTAAATGTTCCTTTCAATGAACTAATAGAAATTAGTAATACAATTATCTTAGCTGTCGTGTGTGTGTGTGTGTGTGTGTGTGTGTGTGTGTATCCCTTCTTTTCTCCTTTCTCCAACCCAGCTGTTCTTTCCATCAGCTGAGAAATGGATAAAAAAGATGTGGTACTTTTATACAATAGAGTACTAATCAGCTATAAAGAAAAACAAACTCAAGGCTTTTATAAGTAAATAGATACAACTAGAGACCATACTCAGAAGGGAAATAAGCTAGATTCGCATGTGTAAACAGTATTGTCTCCCTAGTGTAAGAAACTAAAGGAGTAAATAAGATCCAAAAGGTATAGTAGATATTGTGAAAGGGAAAGAAATTGCTCAAAAGGAGAGATTTCTTAATTCTGCCTACTCTAGTGATTAGTTTAGCAAAGATCAAATACATACTAAACTGTGCTAATCTACTTAATTGGAAAAATGACAAAATTATGTTCATATAAAAGTTCAAAATGTACTTCAAATATTTAAAGATATACTCCCAATTAATACATCTAGAAAATACAGTGTTTCTTAAATAATTGATTTCTTTAAATTTTTAATGGTTTAGAACTCTAAGACAAATAAAATGAGGAAATAGAATATAAAAAGTTCCTTGGAAAGGTCTGTTAAATTGTGAAAAGTATACTGTAGGTAAATATTTGACAGAGTTATTTAACAAAAAACATCAAATCCATCTGGATGTGGTAGAATATTATTCAAATTCCAGCTATTCTAAAGGCTGAGGCAGGAAGATCTTAAATTCAAGTCCATCTGAACAGTGTAGTGAGGCTCTATTTCAAAAAAAGGAAAAAGTTAAAAGTCATTAACTTATACATAGTGATGTACAGGCACATGTTTGCATATGCATATATTTCCACATAGAGAAAAGCAATTTAAAAGTGCACCAAGAAATATTAAGCTGTAGTTATATCTATAGCTATAGATCATTATGTCTAGATTATGGAATTCACACATATTTTATTATATTTCTTAGATTTTAAAATGCATTATATTGTTATTTATAAAATAAAATTTAAATTATTTTATTTGAATATTGTATTCTGTATTCTTTCACCTCTAGAGACTCAATTATAATAAAAATATTCTATCCAATATTGTTAAAATAAAACAATACACATTATAACCAAAGACTTATCATAATACTTATGACATAGAATTAGAACAATTGATTAGTAGAGTAACTTGGTAACTGAAGATTTTTACAAAAAAGGCAAACATTTCAAGTATACTTGAAGGTTTTAATTCTAAGTCCTTATATAATATTGGTTCTAGGTTCCTTTCCTCAAGAAACACGTTGAAGACTATGTGTATTTTCTCATGGAAATAGCAGTAGGCCAATTGTACCGTGGCTGAGAGTCTGTTGGATTGCTTCAGTATGAAAACATTAATTTCATTGCTAATTTCAGATTCTATTTAGTATTTGGTTAGGGAGTCATTTATCACTTCATATATTGCTTTGGTTAACCCTCATAAAGCCTTTATGAAGTAGAGACAATTCATTTCCTGAATGTTTCAATGGAAAGCTAAAGCATGGACATTAGAAAATGCTTCTGACTCCTAGGTTTATCAATGACATATTTGAATTCAGTAAGTCTAATTGCTGCTATAGTCTACGTTCTCCATTGATCCTAAGTAATATGCACTTTCATCTTTGATAGCCTCTTTGGTAAAGTCTTATTCATTTTAATATTCTTTTTCTTCTTTAAATTCCAAATATATAAAAGAAAATACACTGAAAATCTTCCCTCTAAGCTCTGCTGCCATTAAACCATATGAATTGTCTTCTGCAAAATATATGCTCATGTTCATTATTTCTCCTTTTCTTTCTCTACTGAGCTTTTTGAATTTTATCATCCAAGTACAGGAGAGCAGTGCAAATCACACTTTCCAAATGGCACCCAAATGACTTTGGGCGTGAGGAGTGCTAAATTACAGTACTGAGTTCTTAGTCCAGTTTGCAAAATTTCATCTATTTACTTTAAAATGTCAGATATAAAATAAATTTAGAAAAAGAAGCTCTTGGTTATAAAGCTGTAAATATTCATCTACTATTATATGGATGTTCCTATAAGGATTTGGTCCATTCAGAATATATCATGGTGTCAGGTATGTGCCCAACATGGCACTAAATTTGCATCTAGTCTCTAATCAGTTATTGCAACTCCTTCTGTCCAGGAAGTGAGGTGTATTTACTGCATAGAGAAGACAAGAATACACTTGTGTTTCTAATGGACTTCCAGTTATGCTTCTTGGACCTACTGATTTATTTGTAGGCATGAGGATTTTTGTTTGAAATTGCTGAGGCTTTATGATTAATAGGATGACTCCTCTTTGTCCTTTCCTTTCAAGAGTTTCAAGATATTCAGATTTTTTCCACCTAAAATTTATCATCTTTTAGCTTTGGTGCCTCCTCTTCTCATCTGAAAAACTTTCTCTTGTTTTGAGATCATGGGAAATTTATGAGGCAATTCATGGCAAATTGCTGCTTTTTATAAGACATTGGTCACATCCTTTTCTGCTCTGATTTATAATAGCTCTTTTATTTACCTACAGTTTTTATGCATAGATTTTAATTTTGTGGCTCAGGAGGGTTTCATGCCTTTGGGTAGGTATGGATCATTTCTTCACTTCAGAAGCTTTGAAAAATTTTAAACTTCTTTCCCATTTCTTACTAATGTTATTAGTAGACAATATACAACTTTGGTGGTTATGAGGATTCAGATCTTTCTTTCACTGCGTTTATGTATATTTTAGTTAATTATGTGAATGTACCCTTACCTATGTATTAATTTTATACCACTATTTTCACTATTATGTGCACTAATTTTTTAATGGACTCTCTTGGATCTTTTAAATTTGAAATATCATTTGCAAATACAAGTTATTTTCCTTAACCTCTCACAATTGTGTCTAATTTATTTCTTGTAATTATTTTATCAAAACTAAATGCTTATTTCAGAGATATTTTATTATTAAAAAGATAAGTATTTTGCTTTGCTTTATAAAATAAAACAAAAATAAATATTTAATGTTTAGTGGTATTTTCTAAATGTTGATAGAAATTTTCATGTAATACTTTAATTAGACTTACTGCTATGTGTCTTAGTCTTTTACTATAGACTGGAAAGTTGAGAGTAACAGAATTTCACCAGTTTAAAACTGTAATTGATGGTTCAAGAGGGGACTGCATCCGTGTGCCGCATTATTCCATGGGAGAATAGCAGAGGGGCAAAGAGGAAGGGCCAGAGAGAGCCTTAGTAGCTGAACTTGCTTTTGCAACAATTTACATGTAAGAATGCTTTCATTCCTTCTTTGGGACATTGTATGTTGGAGCATCTTTGTTTTATTTTCCATAAAATCAGATTTAAATTATTTGCTACCAATTTCAACTGATATTTCTATTTTGTGAAAATGTATATAGTATATAGTATATCTACCTCCTTCCATTTGTCATTTGTTCTAAGGAGTTGTATTTTTGCTTTCAGTCTTTTCATATCACTTACCTATGTTTGATTGCATTGAACAACATTGTTAGGTTTTGCATCATTGTTGTAAAAATATTTACTTTCACATCTTTTCTCATTATTTTCTTTATATGCTAGTATAATTTTTACATGAATTCTACATTGGGACCTTTTAAATGGTAAGCATTAAGTTACCCGGAATTTACTAGATTGTACTGTTTGTGAAGGATTTGGTGATAGTGAAGTTTTACGCTGGATTATTTCTTAAATACAAAATGGTGTCTTTGGGATCAGAAAGACAAACAATGAGGAAATAGTTGGTGGTTGGATGTCTGTAAAGACATCCTCTGAGACTGCAAAGTACTTTTAAAGGCTAAAGAAGGACTTTGGAATTTTTCCTACCCATCCTCGCTGTCTACTGTAACTCAACTAGAGTTCTAGTGACACTGCTATCAGCAAAGGGCCTCGCTTCAGTCTGCAACCTACAAGAACAGAAAGGGATTTACTTATGTGAAGAAACGTGGAATTTTGCTACATAAAGTCAAAAGATCTTGGTGCTGGATTCTCTCTGCAGTTTCCTTATTTCATGTTCTTGCACAGACACTGTTGGTATTTGATCTTTACAGCTTTTAGACACCCTTCAGTCATGCTCTACAAACATTATGCAAATATCATTTAATCATCTTTTAAACTCCAATGTTGTTGATAAACTATTGGATGCAAGCCTGATTCTCTGTATCACAAGTGAACTAAGAATTACAAAGCTCACACATTCTGTCTCTCTGTCCTTCTTTGAATTACTTTTGGATAATTTAGTCACCTAAAAGTTTCTCTTCATTACTGTGGAGAGATGTGACTTTCATATGCATAAGTTGCTGTTAGGATATATCACTTTCCATTTGTTCCATGAGCTGTAATTAACATTTGTCTTAATTATTATTAATTATTGACTCGTTTTACTTGATTTTTTTATAGTTCTTTGGTATCACTTTATCTAATTTTATCATCATTTTAGTACATTTATTAATATGAAGTGTAGCAGAATGGAGTTAGTTTGTGTTTTGGTTTTTGCTAAAAGTTTTAAAGAAGGATATAGTTTATAATTATTTTTAAAACTGATGTGTTTCATTTTACTCTTTTATTTATAATTGTATTTCTTTGTCTTTTTTCATTATGTTTAATTTTTATACATTTAATAATATTATTACACTTTTCATTTAAATTTCAAGTGTTCCACTAACCTTTTCTCTCTACTAGTAATGTCTATCTGATTACAAGTATATTTAAGCCTTTGCCAATTGTACCCTTACCAAAATAAACTTCTTCCTTTTTTGCTATAGTAGGATGTGTTCTATTGTTACATATCATATTTTTGCACAATTAATTTTTAAATTTTGCTATAAAGGTACCATTTGTAGTTTTAGGCAATTCTTAAGTACTATCATGGATTATGTTTCTTCTGTAACAAAATCTTTAATCAAATAAACTACATATATTAAGTCATTTTCCCACTATTCATTTAGATTTCAGATATTTTAACCAAGTAGAATTATTGGAAATAAATTCTCTTTTTCAATAATTTTATGAATATTAATTCTTAACTTTTAAGTTCTTAAATTATGAATTCTTGGTTTTTTATAAGAATATTTTTTATTTTTATACAATTTCATAGGTGCTATTCTTCTTGCCAGGCAGCTTTGCAGAATTCCTAGCTATGTTCTCAGTGCTGTGCCTTGGGTTATATTATTTTCCAGTGTGCCCTTCTGTAACTTTGAATAAATTTTCAGTCAAGAGATTTAATATTCTTTTATTATTTTTTAGTTCTCTCGAAGCAGGACACAATTGTTGATGAAACTAACTCCATTTTTCCCTGTATGGCACACTGTTTCTGAGTTATTCTTTCCCTCAGTTCTTTTTTAAAATTCTAGGATCCTACAGGTGGAACAGATAAACATCCTGTTATGGAAATGAAACCTTCCTCACTCAACAAATGGCAACATCCTGTGTGTAACACTAAAATTGTTGTTGACACCCTAAAGACAGTCCTGAGATCTGTCTCCCTGGTGAGACTATAGACTCTGTCCGACTTTTCCATTACTTCTTCTGTTTGGTTCCTTTTGATGTGAATAGCCAGGCTGCTGTAGCACTCTCTTGAACATTTTTCCCTTCGATGGTTTAATGTAGTGTTGTATTACTTTGCATTTTGATCTTTTCTGATTCATTCAGTAATCGTAGTAGTAAGGTATCTCTGTGTAAATCTACATTTAATAGTTGTATATAGTGACAGAGGCAGGGTAGAATGTACTTATTCCATCTAACTCAAGTTAGGAATTCACTAGAGTAGAAAAGAAAAAAAATGTTAGAAAGAAAACAATAAACTTAAACATATATAAAGTTCTTGAAAAATTAATAGATAAATATTAAAAACATTAAAGGCTAGATCTAAAATACGAAGAATAAATGATGTTCAACATACAGTAAAGAAGAATTTGAGACTAAGATAACATATAATGAATGAAAAACTAGAGATAATAGCTAGAAATGAAGAATATTCACAAAGTAAATAGAGCTTCTGATTACCTAACACCACTTTAAAATATGTGACGCTATGGAAAATGTAGATATAACATGTAACAAAGTAATATTTTGAGGCTAGAGCTCTTAAAAAATACCTGAAAAGCAGTAAGAAAATACAACAGAGAAATGTGGACAAATTTCTAAAGATACTTTTTTTTTGCTTTTAGAAGACAAGAAACTTATAGAGAATAAAAATATACACACAATGTATTGTCATTGGCCATCGCAGTTATGCCAATTAAAACATAAAGATACTGCATTTTACACGGTTTTAAAATTTACTCAATGTATCCTTTAATGAGGAGAGGGTAAAAGATTTTCATATAAGTAGAATAAGAAAATATTATTTTGGTTTCAGGAAGACATTGCTAATGATAAAATATTAGTATAGTGAAACGAATGTGTGGAAAAGGCGATATACCATTTCAATCATTTATAGTGAAGTGATGTGCAACAATAGCTTCTTCCCAATGTAAAAATACAAGTCTAACGTAAATTATTTTCTCTGTGGTGCTGAGAATAAAACCCAAGGCTCTAATAAATGGGAGGAAAACTACCTTTGAATTCCACAACCAACCCATACTCAATTGTTTTTATATTATCTTTTGAGACAGAATTAATAATTCACTTTATTTATAATATTAGCCTATCCTTTATTTTCTAAAAATTACCTCTACATATGTCAACTTTTCAGTATGTGTTAAAAAAATTGAAAATAATTTTTTTACATTCATCTTGGACATCCAGAACTAAACAAAGACAAGTTTAGTGTCTATTCCATAACAAATTTTGACGGCATGAATAAAATGTTGGCAGTGATTCATTCAATGTGATAGAAACTGAATACCATGCAGAGAAATCTCTACTTTCTCTGTACACAGTGAAAAAATCAGTGAAGATTGAATGACGTAAGACGATTAATCTACCTTCACCGTGGTAGATAGACAGAAGACGGCAAGAAACTTAGTTACGAGGCTGTTAATTCAATCCAATGTGTAAGAAACAACTGAACCTGGGTAGCAGCAGAAAAGCAGAGCGATGATAAGATCACTCAGCGCGCAAAGTGAGCATTAAATGAAGAGACTATAACAGCTCATATGCTGAGTACTGATGACTGCAGGAAAACGAGAGGCAAAGGTGAAGAATACCTTTCAGCATGAGACTTCTTTACCCTGTATCCAGTGGGTAAAAGAAATTAAGTTTTAAACCAGTTAAGTAGAAAAAAACAACAAACAGTTGAATTTTGTGTCAAAAAATATCTAGATCTTCGAAGAATGAAAAGAATGTAAACTGTTGACGTTACAGGAAAGTATGTAAATTAGCCAATATAAACATTACTTCCGGAAAATGAAGAACATTCTAAAGGATTATATTAATATAAAAATAAATAGAATAGGAAAAAAGGAGCAGCAGGTATTACCTTCGGTTTCCTACTGTTGGAGCAGCGTGATCCATGTTCTCTTCACTTAGGTTCACAGTCTTGTGGCTCATCATCCCCTCGGCCTCAGGTGTTTACCCCAATCTAAAAGCTAAGGACAAAATCTCCAAGCAAAATGGCACCTTACTCTGGAAACATTAGTTCATAAACTTAAGAAATTTGACCCATATATTGTCAAATACCTTATATATGAGAGATCAGTGTGAGTTGAGATATTTGCAGAATGATTGGAGAATTGAAAGATTTGCTGCATCATTGCAAACCTATGCAGACAGGCACAATCCATGCTTCTCACTCCATTTTATATATACTTTGATAATAATCTAAAGATATAAAAATGATATGTTCAAGTAAGATAAATATTTCAGAAATCTTAGAACTGTCATTACTGAAGACCTAGAAATTTATTTTATAATACCCTTTTAAATTGCTAATATCAGTAATACTTTATACATTAAGTAAGGAAGACCATGACTATCTTTGCAAAACTTTTGCAAAAACCTTTGCAGAGATTCTATTTGGAAAGCCCTTTGAAATGCTTATTTTCATACTTCAGATATATAGTATTTTAAGTAAAAATTTAGCACACGATGTTGGTGAATTATCATGCTCTATTAGGCAATCACTTGTTTATATTTAGCAATTCATAATTTGTTATGCATTTTCATATATTTTATCAGGTAAATTCTTGACAGAATATCTAAACTTTATTAAAATATTGTAAAATGTATCATCCTTAACAAACATTTTCTCTACCTCTAATGCTTAGAAATAAGACTCCCCATTTCTTCTCCTATTTCATGACAAGTACTGATAACAGGAACTCTACTACCTTGGAAAAAAGCTATTGTAATAGAGTCATAAAAATCAACATGTCAAATGTGCTTCAGTTTTAATGACTATTTTTTAGAATTATCTGTATAATCGAAACATGTATTTTCTAGTCACCACTGAGATAAAAGATGCTTTCTCCATCAATTATTTCCAATCCTATCTATTCTCACTTTTGAAACTATATGTACATTTTTTCAGATTTATTATCAAACAGTGCCAACAGGGAAAACTTTCTACATTTAAAAAATAGCAAAATCATAGTATTGAACCGAAGTTTTTTCAATTAGTTATTTTAGATAGTGTGAAACCACCAACACATTTTTTTATCAGTGTAGTTGAAAAAATCAGATTTTCTAATGAATTAAGTATTTTTATGTATAGCTTTATCGTAATTATAATCCACATATAAATTATCAGTGTAAAATCAATAAAAGTACTAAAACACTAGACATACATACTTCCTCTGTAAATCTTAATGCCTTATAATTTTGGATACAAAATCTTATAATACACTGAGGTCAGAAATATTTAACTTTAGTATTTCACAGTAAATCTGCTCTTTTTAGTGTCTTTTTCTTAAAAGAAAACTTTCATTATGTCACAGAACACACGATCTTGGTCATAATTTAGGGGTTATATGATCTAGATAGAAAAATTTTATAGTATGCGCCTATCCCCTCAAAATTATTTTTTATTTAAAAGAGAAGAAAAACAATAACAAATTATCAACAAAACGACACAAAAACAAGAAAAATAATACAGGATTTCAAAACAAGATGAGAGGAATCAGCAATGGCTGTTATATCACACACCACCTTCTTCAACAAATGTGTGCAGATCACTAGATGCAAGAATGCAAGATTGATCAAACAATTAAAGACAATAACAAGCAATAAAAATTAATAACAATATAGAACCACATCAAACAAGATGGTAGAAATTCAGCAATGGCTGTCATATTGCATATTGTTGTCTTCAGATTAGTTGTTCTGATTACCACGCATAAGCATGCAAAATTGGTCAAGGAAAAAAAAATAAGCATTTACTATTCCCTTCAACAAACCAATAGATATCAGCAATACACTATCCCAGCTATTCTTGAACACACATATATATATTTTGCTTTTTATTTTAAGGGAAAAAGAACAAAAAATAACAAAAACAAAGATATAAACAAAACAATATAAAAACAGTAAAAGTGATACAGGATTTCACAACAAGGTGATAGAAAACAAACAATGGTTGTTATATTACATATTGTTATCTTCAAAGTGGTTACTCAGATAAACAGATATAGGCATGCAAGGCTGATCAATTATACATTAATTGTTCCTTTCAATAAACCAATAGAAATTAGTAATATACTTAGCTATCATGTGTGTGTGTGTGTATATATATATATATGTATATATATATATATATTACATATATATAATACATATTTCTTCCTTTTTTTCTTTTCTCTCATCCCAGTTATTCATTCCTATTTAAGCAGTTTCTTTCCTTTTCACAATAACTGTTGTACTTTTCAGATTTTATTTACTCTTTCAGCTTCTTATACTACGGGGCAAAACAATGTTTAGAAGTGTGAGTCTGATTTATTTCACTTATAAGTATGGTGAAGGGACTTCTATGTAGAACATAAAAAAATTAAAATATCTGGCTCCCAAAATTCAAAGACCCAATCCAGAAACAGGCATCTGTGGTGAATACACACTTCTCAAATGAAGAAATACAAATGGTAAATACATAGACGAGAAAATGTTCAACATCATTAGTCATTGAAGAAATTCAAATTAAAACAGTACTCAGATTCCATCTCACCCCAGAAAAAATGGCTATCATCAATAAATCAGCCAATAACAAATGTTGGGGGGACTGTGGGGAAAAAGAAACCCTTCTCCATTGTTGATGGGAGTATAGACTGGTATAACCACTGTGGAAATCAGTGTGGAGATTCCTCATTTTAACCAAGCTATTCCCCTCCTATTTTTCCATAAGAACTGAAAACACCATACCGCAGTGATATATGTTCACCCATGTTTATATAAGCACAATTTGTAATAGCTAAACCTTGGAAACAGTCCGAATGCCCATCAACTGAGGAATGGGTAAAAAATATGTGGTGTTTTTATATGAGTATTACTCAGCTATAAAGAATGATAAACTAGGGCTTTTATAGGTGAATAGGTGCAACAATAGCCCAATAAATTAAATGTAATTCTCACAGCCACTCAGATATTTCCTTCTTACTTTACAAATCCTATATTGTACCTTAATAGGTAAAATAGACATGTTTGTTAACTCATATGTCTACTCTAGAAGACATATAAATTATTAATTTAAAATTTGTGAGATATTTACAGTTGCAATTACAATGAATTACAGTGATTTCTCACCACCCACAGGAGTTAAGTTCCACAGATCCCCACAATAGGTGAGAAGCTGCGAGGTAGAGGTATTACGTTTATGTTATTATTTATATATTTTTTAAGGCTTTATAAACCCTTCCCACACTCCTATTAACCTTTCCCACTCGCTTACTAACATTTCCCACACTATTATAAACATTTCATATGCTCTTAAACACTTTCTACATTCTTTAGCCTACATAATTTTAACAACATGTAAAATTATGTATGGGTACTCGATGTGAAGTGGACAAGGAGAGATGCTGAATGTATGGGCACAGCGTGGTAGATCGAATAGACTGATATTTTTATGGTCATTGAGCCAATCAAGGATCAGAATGCAGAACACAGCTGTGGTTGGTTGCCTTCCATGCCATCAGCCAAAAGTGTGCCACACACACTCTCACACCAACAAACTTGTGCAGGCAGTAGTGGTGTACTGCATTTCCATTGTGTACAGTAAGGTATGCATCTGCTGATGAGATACCTACTGTATTTTATTTCTATCTCATACTTTAATATGTTTGAATTAACACTTTTAATATTTTTATATTGCTTTAAATTTTGGAGGCAAATTAATTAAAGTCATAAACACTATATAAATACCAATATACTGCAAAATCTGATGATATAGTGAAAACATCATGATACAGAATTAGATATATATTTTTAAAAATCCATGATATAGTGAAGCTGAAATAAGTGAACCGCGGTATAGCAATGGATGACTGTATATAAAGAGAATCATTTCCTTAATTCTTTCAGTCTACAAAACCGGAAATTTATCTACCAACATACACAATGTTCATTTACATTTATAGACATGGTAAAACAAATAAGACAATAACGTTCAGTACGTTATTTCCTGTAACAAGAGGTATTCAGTATTAACTGTGCATCATGATATTCTGAAAATGTAGGATGTAAAATTATCTGCACATACTCACCACATGAGAGTATAGCTCCAAGACAATTTTTGGATATTAGTTCATAGCACAATAATATGTGAATGATGTCAAAGTAAATACTGTGATCACAATAAAAATAAAATAAAACAAAACATTAATTTGCTATATAGGAAGCTTTTAGAGTGGATTGAAAAATCAAAGAAAATTTGTATTTATATATTTAAAACCATTTACTTTTAACAATTTTTTATATGGGCTTATATTATGGGTAAAAAACTGTCATTATCACAAATGAAAATAAGAATATTAGTAAATTATAGCCATTCTAAGAATAAAGGTTTTGGATCTTTATATTCTCAAATATACTCCTGAATTTTGGAAGAATTTTGAGTGCCTAAAAATTTGTGATAAACTAGAGCTTAAATGTGATTTGCCATACCCATTTAAGGTTTTGTAAATCATGTAACATGTTTCATGGTATTTCATATGATAATTAAGTACATTATATATCATTTGATAATTTGCTAACATAACATTTGCAGTACGATTCATAGTGATTCACTATGACGAGGCAATCATTGCTGGAAAAGGGATATATTCATTCTCTGTGAGCACCCGGAAAAAAACCATATGGGAAGCACTGATGTATGAGATATAATTAGCTTGATTAAATTTTCTATATAGTAAAGCGTTTCAAATGATTAACACTAGATAAATTTTATAAATTAGAAAACCAGCATTTTTAAACTATGTAGTATCATTTTTATACATTAGGAAATTTTTATAAAGTATTTATGAGAAAAATGACATGATTAGTTAAAATAAAAAGTAGCTTGCTTCATAAATAAATCCATGACTTGATTTATTTGCATTTTTTCTCACAGTGGTATAAAGTTCTCAGAAAATCTGAAATTTGTAAACCATAAAAATATAATAGTAGAGGACTTCCGGGAAGATGGCTACCAGGTGAGAGGCAGAGGGAAACTCTCGCAGAGACCGATCCTTTGCACGTGGGTGGCGGTCCGTGTATGCAAATTTCCAACTGATCGGGTTGCTCTCCGTGGCCTGAGCATTAAAGGGCCAGCTGGACAAGCCGCACTGCGAGAAGTGGGCGGATCCTGAGAGTGGGGCGCCCGAGGGATTGGCGCTGCGCTTGGGCCGCAGCTCGGCTCAATCCGCGCACAGCCGAGAGAGCAATTGTGGCGGGATGGATGCTTCCAGCTCCTGAACCAGATCGGCTTGGAGGTGGCGGAGCAGAGTAAACTCAAAGAACGCGCTACTGGGGTAGATTGTGCCAATCTGGGCAGCGGGCAGGGATCCCGCTCAGAGCCCCACCCCCACAGCCGGCGCCGCCCCACCAACTGTGGCAGCTGCAGTCGGCAAGATTTCTGAGTCGGGAAAAAGCTTGATCCAGGGAGATACATCTGAACGGCATTCCTGTCTGCACGATCCCAGGGTGAGTTGATTGGGCGCCCTAACCAGTTTTGCCTGGGTCGTGAAGAAGCTCTGCCCAGCGAGTGACATCCAAGCAGCATTAATGACTGCAAGATCCACCGGGAAGGAAGAGCTAACTAGGTGCCCAGATGGGATTTGTGAGGGGGGAAGCAGCTCCACCCAGGGAGGAACACCTGAGTGGCCTGCCTGCAAGGTCCCTGGGGTGGCAAGCTGTTTATGCGCCCCAGCCAGGTCTGGGGGTAGGGAGTAGAAGCAGAAGTCTCAGCAGACAGCTTAAGGGACATTCTCCCAAAGAGAAGGAATCATTGGAGCACCCTCTGCAGCAGATCTTTGCCTGCTGAACTGCCTGGGGAATTTATAGCTCCACATTTTGAATCTGATACCCAAAAATGGGAAAACAGAGGAACAAAATGCAGTCTCAAAACTCAACCCCACCCAGAACAAGTTTTGAATGTGAGGATACAGGGGAACCAGGAAGCCTCATACTTGCAAGCTATGAAACAATTGTATCCGAAATGAAACAACTCCAACAGTCCATAAAAGAGCTTAAAGCAGAAATAAGCCACATACCTGCAATGACTCCTCAGACAAAAAACGAGCTGAAAACAATGATGGAAGAAATGTTCCATACACATAGAGAAGAAATGGACAAAAGACTAGAAGAAAATAGGAAACAAATGGAAACGTTACAAGAGCAATTTAGGAATGAATTACCAAGAATGAAACAGGTCAAAAGAGAATGCCATGATTTGAAAACTAACGCGGAAAGCATGCAAAATCGTTTAAATGAAACCGAAGATAGAATTTCAGAATTTGAAGACAGCATGGCAGCTTATGAGCGTGAAAGGAAGAATCTCATGATATCATCAAAGACACAAGAAAAGTCAATCCAACACCTCCAAGATGAGGCAAAACGTAACAACATTAGAATTATAGGAGTGTGTGAAAAAGCAAGAGACCTCACAAATGACATAAAAAGAATATTTGCTGAAATAATAGCAGAAAATTTCCCAAACAAGGTAAAAGATACTGAAGTTGAGTTAACCGAGGCATATAGAACCCCAATGATCCGTAACCCAAAGAAAAACACACACAGGCATATAATAGTCAAGATCCCAGATATCCAGCAAAAGAACACAATATTAAAAGCTGCTAGAGAAATGAAACAGATCACCTATAAAGGAAAGCCCATCAGAATCACAGCAGACTTCTCAACGGAAACCATGAAATCAAGAAGAGCTAGGAGCGAGATACTACAGATTCTGAGACAAAACAACTTCCAACCCAGACTGATGTATCCTGCAAAATTATTCCTCAAATTCAATGGAGAAATAAAATATTTCCACAACAAAGAACAACTGAAGAACTTCATGAGTGCCAAACCAGCATTGGAAAAAGCACTAAAAGATATTCTAGACAGAGAAAAAAGAGACCACAGTCCCAAGAACAGCGATAGAAATAACTCCCTAAAAAGAACAAGTAATTAAACAGTCAGCAAAAGAAGGAAAACTTCAAGTAAATAACATGACAAGAATAAGCCAACATATAACCATGATAACCATTCATGTAAATGACCTCAACTCAAAAGTCAAAAGGAAAAGATTGGAAGAGTGGATTAAGGAACACAATCCAACGATATTCTGTATACAGGAAACACATTTTACTCAAAAAGATATCCACAGGTTGAAAGTTAAAGGCTGGAAAACAATTCTCCATGCAATAGGTCCCCAGAAAAAAGCAGGGGTAGCTATTATGTTTGCAAACAATGTAAACTTCAAACCAAAAACAATCAAAAGAGATAAAGAAGGCCATTACATACTAGTTAGGGGAAAGCTACAAGAGGAAGAGGTAACAATCCTAAACATTTATGCACCAAACCATGGAGCACCTAACTTTACAAGTCAAATCTTGACAGATGTAAAAAATCAAATAACTAATAACACTATTGTAATAGGGGGCCTAAGCAACCCTCTGACGCAAAGAGACAGGTCAACCAGACAGAAACTCAGCAAAGAAATAACAGACCTGAACCAAAAGTGAGAACAAATGGACTTAGTAGATGTATACAGTGTTCCACCCCACAGCATCAGAATACACATTTTTCTCAGCTGCACATGGGACTTGCTCCAAAATAGACCACATTCTAGCCCATAGAGCATATCTACCTAAATGCAAAAGAATTCAAATTATCCCATGCATATGATCAGGCCACAGTGCAATAAAATTGGAAATTCATGACAAAGAGAACTCCAAAAACCACATAAACACGTGGAAATTAGACAACAACCTACTGAATAACCAATGGGTCACACAAGAAGTTGAAGAAGAAATTAAAAATTACCTATATATAAATGAAAACGCAAGTACATCCTATTGGAATCTGGGGGATGCAATGAAAGCAGTCCTCAGAGGGAAATTTATAGCAATGAAATCATATACAAAGAAAATAGAAAGAGAGCAAATAAATAACCTAATGATACACCTCAAACTCTTAGAAAAAGAGCAACAAGCCAAACCAAGAGCCCAAAGAAGGGAGGAGATTATAAAATTAGGGCAGAAATGAATGCAATTGAGATGAAGAAAACTCTACAAAAAATTAGTGAATCAAAGAGTTGGTTCTTCGAAAGAGTAAATAAAATTGATAAGCCCCTAGCCAACCTTATCAAAAAAAGAAGGGAAAGATCTCAAATTCATGCAATAAGGAATGAAGAAGAGGAAGTCACTACAGATCCAAAAGAAACACAAAAGATCATTAATACCTACTTTGAAAATGTGTATTCCCATAGGATAGAAAATACAGAAGAAATGGACAAATTCCTAGAAAGGTACAAATTGCCAAAATTGAATCAGGAAGACATAAAAATCCTGAATAACCCAATATCAATTAATGAGATTGAAAACGTCATTAAAAACTTACCAACAAAAAAAAGCCCAGGCCCTGATAGATTCACAGCAGAATTCTATAAAACATTTAGAGAAGATCTAATGCCAACACTCCTCAAACTCTTCAATGAAATCGAAAAGGAAGCAACTCTCCCCAGCACATTTCTGGAGGCAAGTATTATACTGGTACCAAAACCAGAGAGAGACCCAACTAAGAAAGAGAGCTACAGGCCAATCTCGCTAATGAACATAGGTGCAAAGATACTCAACAAAATACTGGCAAATAGATTACAGCGAATCATAAGGAAAATTATACACCATGACTAGGTAGGATTCATTCCAGGAATGCAGGGATGGTTCAATATTCACAAATCAATTAATGTAATACACTATATTAATACAGTCAAAGACAAAAACCACATGATCATCTCAGTAGATACAAAGAAGGCTTTCGATAAAGTCCAACATACATTCATGTTAAAAACCTTAGAAAAAATAGGAATAGATGGCCTCTACCTCAATCTGATCAAAGCCATCTACAACAAACCAACAGCCAACATCATACTAAATGGACATAAACTGAAAACTTTCACTTTAAAGTCAGGAACAAGACAAGGATGACCATTGTCACCACTCCTATTCAACATAGTTCTGGA
>PVLD010020268.1:8029-34399 GCA_004027595.1 Dinomys branickii
GGACAAAACTGGAGTCCATACTCATAAGTGAAATAAATCAGCGATACATGTGCAGGCAACGTATTGTATCACTGGTGTAAGAACCCGAGGGTGGGAATATAAACTAAGAGACATGAAGGAAATCTGTTCAAAAACAAAGAACAGATGGGACGAGGGAAAGGAGAAAAGAAAGAGACAAAAATGTATGTATGTATATATGGATATACATATATGCAGGAGGGCTAACATGGTTCTGCTATTGTATTATATCACTTAATGCTAAGAAATAATTGATGACGGGTTATTTGATCAATCTTGTATGTCTGTATGTGTTATCCTGAACACACACTTCGAAGATATCAATATGCAAAGCAGCAACTATTGGTGGTTTTTTTGTTTGTTTGTTTTCTGTTTGTTTTTTTTTCCTTTGGTTTTTTGTTTTTTGTGTTTTTCTCTTGTTGAGAGCATTGTCTGACCAATTTTACATGTCTGTATCTGTGTTCATATATATACACTTCAAAGTTATCAATAGGTAAAGCAACAACCACTGTTGAGTCCATGTCACCTTGTCTGTAAATCAGTTTTGATTGTACTATTTTTTATGCTATTTTGTGTCTGTTAATATGTTTTTGTGCTTTTATTTTTTAAAAAATTTTCAAAAAAATTATCAATATTCACAAATCAATTAATGTAATACATCATGTCAGTAGAGCCAAAGACAAAAACCACATAATCTTCTCAATAGAAGCAGAAAAAACTTTCAATAAAGTCCAACATGCATTCATGTTAAAAACCCTAGAAAATATAGGAATAGATGGCCACTACCTCAATATGACCAAAGCCGTCTATGACAAACCAAGAGCCAATATCATACTAAATGGACAAAAAAGGAAAGCTTTCAAATTAAAGACAGGAACAAGACAAGGATGTTCACTGTCATCACTACTATTCAACATAGTTCTAGAAGCAATAGCCAGAGCAATTAGACAAGAAAGAGAAATAAAAGTATAGGAAAGGAAGAAGTAAAGCTATTGCTATTTGCAGATGACACAATACTTTACATGGAAGATCCCAAAAACTCCACAAGAAGACTCATGGAATTAATTGACAAATTCAGCAGTGTAGTTGGATACAAAGTCAACACCCAAAAATCAATAGCATTCCTATACACAAAGAACAAACAGACTGAAAGAAATTAAGGGAATCATACCTTTTACAATAGCATCCAAGAAACTGAAATATTTAGGAATTAATCTAACAAAAGAGGTAAAAGATCTATTCAATGAAAACTATAGTACTCTGAAAAAAGAGATCAAAGAGGATTTCAATAAATGGAAAAACATTCCCTGCTCATGGTTAGAAAGAACCAGCGTTGTTAAGTTGGGCCATACTACCAAAATGGTTGTACAGATTCAATGGAATTCCCATTAAACTACCATTAACATACCTCACAGATCTAGAGAAAACATTCTTTGAATTCATCTGGAACCAGAAGAGACCCAGAATAGCAAAAGAAATTCTGGGCCACAGGGACAAGTCAGGTGGAATGACAATCCCTGACCTGAAATTATACTACAAAGGTACTATAATAAAATCAACATGGTACTGGCTAAAAAACAGACCTGAGGATCAATGGAACAGACTGGAAGATGCAGCCACAACCACAAACACACTCAGCCACCTAATATTTGACAAAGGGGCCAATCAAGCTCACTAGAAGAAAGACAGCCTCTTTAATAAATGGTGATAGAAAAGTTGGCTTGCCTCTGGCCGAAGACTGAAAACAGACCCAAGTCTATCACCATGCACCAAACTCAAGTCAAAATGGATCACAGATCTCAATATTAAAACAGAAACTCTAAATCTATTCAAGAAAAGGTAGGTAAAAATCTTGAAGACATAGGAGCAGGCAGAGAGTTCATGAACAAAAATCAAACTGCAAGGGAAACACTTCAAAGTATCAACAACTGGGACCTCATCTTACTGAAAAGTTTTTGCACATCTAAAGAAATCACCAGCAAAGCGAAAAGAAAACCCACAAATTGGGAAAAAATTCTAGCTGCCTGTCCTTTGAACAAAGGTCTCCTATGTAGAACATACAAAGAATTAAAAAGCATGAACCTGTCCAAATTCAAAGACCTAATCCACAAATGGGCATCTGAGTTGAATACACTCTTCTCAGGTAAAGAAATACAAATGGCAAATAAGTATATGAGAAAATGTTCTACATCTTTAGTCATTCGAGAAATGGCAGTAAAAACATCATTGACATTTCATTTCACCCCAGTAAGATTGGCCAGCATCAAGAAATCATCCAAAAGCAAATGCTGGCGAGGCTGTGGAGAAATAGGAACTCTGCTGCACTGTTGGTGGGAATGCAGACTGTTGAAACCACTGTGGAGATCGGTTTGGAGATTCCTCAGCAAACTAGGTCTAGAGGCCCCATACAAGTCATCTATTCCCTTCTTGGTATTTTCCCAGAAGATTTGAAAACATCATATCACTGTGGTATATGTGCACCCATATTTATAGCAGCTCAATTTATAATAGCTAAATCATGGAAGCAACCCAAATGTTCTTCCACAGAGGACTGGATAAAAAAACTGTGGCAATTTTACATAATGGAATATTACTCAGCTATAAAGAAAGACAAACCTGAGGCTTTTATAGGCAAATGGTCACAATTAGAGACCATACTCATAAGTGAAATAAATCAGATGTGTATGTGCAAACAACATATTGTAGCACTAGTGTAAGAACCTGAGAGTGTGAATATAAATTAGGAGATATGAAAAGAAACTGCTCAAAACTAAAGAGCAACTGGGGTGAGGGGAAGGAGCAAAGGAAGAAAGGGGTAGCTATGTATGTATGTGTGTGCAGGAGGGCTAACACGGTTGCAGTATTGTCTCATGACGCTTTATTGTAAGGAACAGTCAATGATTAGTGGTTTGATCAATCTTGTGTCTCTATATGCGTTATACTGAACATACACTTTGAAGTTATCAGTATGTTATACAACAACCATTGTTAATTCCCTGTCACTTTATCTGTAATTCAGTTTTTGTACTGTTCTTGTGCTACTTTGTATCTATTTGCTAATGTTTTCGTTTTTACTTTTAAAATAAAAAAGAAAATATTTAATTTCATTTCTCATTTAAAAAATATTAGCTGATGCATAAAAACACAAAAATTGTACATTTTAAATGGTTATCATGAGACGTGTGATAGATACAAATATTGTGCAATGCTTAAATCAGATTAAATATATTTTTTCCACATACACATATCATATGATGATGCTGAAAACTTTTAAAATCATTTTTTAGCTTGTAAAAGTGTATAGGCCATTACTGTTGTGCTTACTCACTGTCCTGCGCAAACCTGAGTGGGTTTTGCTCCCACGGGGCGGTAACCTTGTACTCACTGCTCATCTCTCCTCACCTGCCCTCCAGCCTCATCATCCGGACTTCTCGGAACCACCACTCTACCCCCTTGTCTGGAAGATCCATTTACAAAACTACATTCGTGTGTGGGATCGAACAGCGTTTGTCTCTCTGGGTCTGGCTTACTTCACTCAGCCTGAGGATTTCCAGCCCCACCCCTGTGTCTGCCAAAGACAAAGCTTCATTCTTTTCCAGGACAGCATTGTGTTCCATGGTGTATGTGCTGCACATTTTCTGAGTTTATTGGTTTACGGCACACACATTGTTTTTATTTTATTTCTTGACTATTTTGAACAGTGGTGAAATGACCATGGGTCTGCAGATATCTGTTTAATGAAATGATTTCATTTCCTTTAGCTACATATCTAGGAACTGAATTGCTGCATTTTTGGCAGTTATATTTTTGATTTTCTTAAAGAAGTTCTTGTAGTGTATAATAATGGTTATAGGAAGTTTTTAAAACTTTGTCTTTAAAACTCTGTGTAATTGCAGGCACTTGTGTTTGTTTTTCAGGCAGTGTTTTGTTAAATCATTTGAACTCTACTTTGTATTGATTTTGACTGTAAAATCAACATAAAATAATCTTTCAGATTTAATTTTAAAGGATTTACTGTGGGATGAAATGTAGGGTTTTTTTGTAGTTATGTGCTTTTATAAGTTCCCAGTTGGGAAGCTTGGAGGTTGGTTGGGAAAAAAAGAAACAAACTGGATTGTAACTACAGTTTAATTCCCACTGGTCATTTTCCTGAATGAAACACAAAGGTTCATTGCACACAAATCACAATTCTCCCAATGTAACACAAAATATGGTCAAAATTTTTTCCTTCATATTAGCAGAAATAGCCAAAGAAGGATGAACAGAACAGAAAAATATCAATAATCCAAAGGCGAAAAATGGAGACTAGGAATCCCTCTTTGTGAAAGAGGAATTTGGTGGAACATAACACACTGCATGCAGCATTTGAAAATCGAGAAAAACACAAACTATTTTTGAAAACAACACACTTAAAAGTATATGACACCAAAAGACTAAAAGAGACTTTCGTGATCAATTTGTCCATAACTGAGTATTTTAAAGGTCAGCTAATAAAAATGAAAAGGGAAGTATAACAGCTTGTGTCATCAGAATAAAATAAAGTGTTATCTTTAAAAATAGAGCCAGCTTTCTCTTCTTTATAAGCAGATATAAATTTCTTTTATATTGTTGGATCACTCTTTAAAATTTATTTGGAAATCATAGTAGATTATGAAATTATTATTAAGGACTTTGTCCCTCTCTCTAGTCTTCACAGTTGATATTTTAAAGCTTGGAATACCTGATATTTTTCTTGCATTGGTGTATATGATTATTGACATGATCTATCTCAAATGTATAAGATGGTAGCAGTACTGAAGCATGCTGACAAGTTTCCATTTTCCTTCATGGAGCGTCACACTGCTGTGAACAGAAGGCTTTGTTTCCTGAGGCTTCCTCATACCTTCCCAGTAGAAAAGAGTGTTCTTCACCTGGCAGGGTCTCAATTAACAACCGCATAAGGAATTTCCACTGTGGTTTCAACTGAGCAGTTCCTGAAAATGAAAGTATAAATTTTGATATGCTAATCTTTCAATTGAAATAAATATTAATATGTGATACTCACCAATATACAATAGGTCATTCATTTGAAATTTATGCTGCTGAAACATCTAAATTATGTTTATATAAAGTATGGTATAAAAAACTATGACATAGAGATGAAGTCAGATCCCCATTTAAAGCTGGGGCATCACTTGTGGGTCCATTAGTGGTGGAAAGATTCTCAGAATTTGGAATTTCTAACCAAATTCAACCAAAAAACCTGTGGAACTGCACACTCTTATGCCACTTTTATTGTTAAGGCACATTGGGAATGGATTCCATGTACTATGCAGCCATCAGCCCGGGCTTGTCATTTTCATCGGCTACACATACTGTTTGCCATCTTCAAAAATCTCACTTTCATGTTATCTCCCTGGCCTGTTGTCATAGGCCACTGGTCTAGCAGAAAGCATTATCAGCCTAAACACAATAGCAAAGATCATATTACAAAAGCAAAAGATAATTGTCATAGGCACATTCTTGAACTTCATTCCCGAAGGCTCTGAACTCAAATGACTGCCCTGGTCCAACATGCCAAACCAGTGTTGTTGCAGAGTGTCACCGTATCGGTGTCATAATCTAATCTGCAGATGAAAATATTTCCTCTTTGGAAACTTGATATATTCTGACTTTATTTCTAATCTCTTTCTCCTGCTTGTCCCTTACCAATGCAGGAAGAGTGTGTCAAACTCATTAATTCTCTTCCACGTCACCTGGGAAATGTTATCGGTGAGCAATGCCTGTGAAATTTTAAATGTCAGTTTGTTCCTTCTAGGGGGTAGGCTATAAGGTGTCATCATAGCTTTTGAGTGCTTTTCTGTGTAACCGTTCCTCATAGACTCATGCATAAATAACATCAAGAGCTAAAAACAATTCAATCAGAGTGCAGAGAAATTTCCTAAATGTAGCAAAGGAAAATTTTTACTGTAAAAGTTTATTATCAATTATGTCAAACAGAGCTCACTTTCATAAATTAGTCTGTGCTGTATTAAAGAATGCTTTAAATGAGTCTTATCTGGAAAAGACACTGTACTTTTTGGCTTCTGCATTTTGTCCCACTAGAGGTGTTGATGCACTTACACATGCTTTCCTCTAGTGAAGAGTTTAAGTATTTCTTCCTTAATATTTATCTGTAATCCTAGATGGTCCTCTCATCTGCTGATTTTCAGTGGATCTATGAAATACAATACTGTACTTGCTTTCACTTTACTGTCTTTGCTTGTTTCTAAATTCATATAGTTTAACTGCTTTTATATCCTGCTTGTGGAAAACTTTCCAAGCCTTCCAATAGTTAACACTACTTGACATTTTGTTTGAATTTAATTGAGAATGTTGCAGCATTAGAGCTTAGTCTCAGAATGATCTTGGGAAAAGCTATGAAGAACAGTAATAGTATATTGTATGGTCTTTTCCTCTTATTGTATAAGTAAATTAGAATTTCTGTCATGGAAATTGACAAATTAGTGATTTCTACGTGAAAATTCTCCCTTCATGTCCCATATTATGTACACGTCATGCCCCAAATGTGGACTATTAGATTATCCATGGGTTTCCATAGTGGAGATGGCAAACATTAAGATAGCAGAATGAAATGATGTTGCTTATAGTTTTTTAAAATGTCATTTTCATCAGCTTTTATGAACTGAAAAGCATAGAAAGAATGAGAGAATTGGAAACAGTTCCTATTAATGAAAGTTTCTTAAAAGAAAATAACAAAGGAGGGAGAAGGGAAGAGAGTTACAGAGTGAGAACAGGTAAAGACTTGGTATACAGCTGTAGATATAAGACCAAATGCCTCTGATGAGATGAGACACCCAGGAATTATCTTCTGCTTCCCACTGGCTCTAATAGTGGTCCAATAGGGTTAGACTGGAGTGACTCATAAATGACACTGAAAGTCAAAAATGTACTGTGAGAATAAAACAATGTCAGCACTGATACCAGCTGCAGTGCAGAACAGGCCCAGCTTATGTGGCAGAGAAGGTGTGACACTAGAAATTGTTCTTGTTTCCCTTCACATCTGTCATAGCTTGTGTCTAGATGTTCCCCAAAGCCTTAAGAAATTGTGCAGTGGACTCTAGAATTTTTGATTGGCTCATAGTCCAATGCTGAGATTATGAGTGTGAATGCTGCACCCTCCCTGGGGCAGGCAGTCTGCATAAAATATAAGGGAAGGTTATATTTGCTATTTACTGCTCCTCCTGTTTTGCTCTTGCTGCTTTTGCTGTTTTTCTGTCACCATGAACTGTTGCCTTCTGTAGTGTGCCATCCTGCCTTGGAGCCAGCTGATTATGGACTAAAACCTCCACAAACTTTGAGCTAAATAACTCTTTCCTTCCTTAATTTTGGGTGTCAAGTATTTTGTCTCATCCATGAGACAAAAGTAACCAAGACACAATATTGTACCAGAGAAGGAGGGTTGTTGCTGTGACTGCAAATGACCATATGTTTCAAAAGCCTTGGGAAATGACTTATAGGAAGAGATTAGAAAGATTCAGAGATGTTGCCTGAAAAAGTAGCACTGGAACACCTTAGTCTGTTCTATTTCGGAGATTTTGGTCAGAGCTCAGAAGGCAAGAAGGTTGATAGAAATCTTGGCAGTAATGACCAGGTTCCGGAGGTTTTGCTGGTAAGGACTGTATTGGTTGTTGGACTCCAGATGATGTGTGTTATGGCTTAGCAGAAACTTTGTGTGCACTTTGGTCATGTCCAGAGATACTGCCTGAGACTGAGATAAAGGGTGATGTACTAATTAATCTGTCAAAGAAATTTCATGCTGTTGGATGTTGAGGGAGTGGCATGGCTGTTGTTGGGAGATTTTAGCCAGATTTATGTTGTGAATCAAGAGCAAAGAACACAGCAGCATGATTTAAAATACTGTGAGTTTGACCAGAAAGGAAGCTCTGATAAAGCTGTGAATTAAGAAAGAAAGAAAGAAAGAAAGAAAGAAAGAAAGAAAGAAAGAAAGAAAGAAAGAAAGAAAGAAAGAAAGAAAGAAAGAAAAAAGCAAGCTATGGATTTCAGAGATACAGCTGAAGGGATCTTGACTACTGAGAAAGAACAGGAGAACATAAAATATGACCTGAGGGCATCACAAGAAGCAGCAAGTCACCACTCTTTGCACACACCAACAGCAAAATTGAAAGACTGGTTTGAGGAGAAACCTGCAGAGCATCATGTTCTACAATGGCAAGGGGTGGCCACATCAGGTTCCACAATGGTAGCAGCTGCACCAGGTTCCAGAGTGGTGGTGATGTAGAAAATTTGTTCCTCAGAATCAGTTCAAAATGCTCGGTGACCCAAGTATTTGAACCCTACAGCCAAGAGAGAAGAACATTTGGTTACTGTTCCAGCTGGCGGCAGACATTGGCATCATCCATGTGGTGCTTGTTTTAGGTGCTTGCAGAATGCAAAAGTTCTGAGGTTCAAAATATTTCCACCCAGAATTCAGAGGAAGGCTTGGGAGGCCAGACAGACTGCCTCTGAGATCACAGTGTGTGAAGCTATGAGTGTGAAGGCAAAGGTTCAGTGGAGAACCCAGAAGTTTGGATAAAGCAGAAAGGGGTCTATCATATAAGGAAAGCTGAAAGCATTGAGTAGAATGCACCTAAGGGAAAAGCCTGGAGAGCTACAAGAACAGGGGCAGGAAGTGCCACAGGGGCAGAGCCACGCAAGGCCTTTGGAGCTTGCAACTTATCACAGCTTGCTTTGGATGTTCTACATGGAATTATAGGACTTAATATTTGCCGTGATGCATTTTGGACTTGCTTTGAGCGTAATGCTTTTAATCCCCCTGTTTGCACATTTTGGAATGGTAATGTTTAACTTGTGCCATTGAATGTTGGAAAGGTTTAACTTTTCATTTGTACAGGGGCTCACAGCTAAGAGTTTGCCTTACATCTAGGAGGAGACTTGGGACTTGTACTCTTCAGCAATGCTGAAAGTGTTAGGACTATGGTAACTCTTAGAGATGGATTAACATACCTTTTGCATAAAGGGATGTGCATGTCTTTGGCGGGCAGAGTGGAATGTTATGGTCTGTGTCTAGTTGTCCTCCAAAGCCCCCTTCAGCTCTGGGGCTGCTTCCAGAGTTTATGACTGATCCATGGTCCAATGCTGGAATTATGGGTGTGAGTGCTACACCCACCCTAGAGTAGCCTGTACATAATATAAGGAAGAAAAGGAGGCTTGATCTCTGCTACTCCTCCCGTTATGTTCTTGCTGTTTTAGCTGTTTTCCACCACCACAAACTGTTGCCTTCTGATTTGTGCCACCCTGCCTTGCACTCAGCTGATTATGAGCTGATGCCTGCATAAACTGTGACCTAAATAAACCTTTCCTTCCTTAATTTTGGGCATCAGGTATTTTTGTCTCAGCACTGAAAGAAAGGTAACCAAGACAACATCTAATGTGCATTTTCTCTACGTCTACTTAACTGAACATGGTCTACCTGAATGCTAAATACCCTAATTTAAATATAATGTACATTCATAAATTTTCCAAGATAAAATATTATAGGTAACAAAATGATGAAATAATTTACTCCAAGTATTCTGAGACGATATACTTCTAATTTATGTGACACATTTCTTAAATATTCTGGATACTTTTCAAACCTAGTCTTAGAAGTACATGTGAAATGTGTCAAATATCTATACTTTGTCAATATACACTTGGTGATTCATATTTGTTCTTGTGCTGGACATTGTACTTTTGACCCTGCAGCTTCACTCAAGTAGGCTACCTAATGGAAGTCCAGCCTCAGTGATTGTAAAATCCATGTACACAGGGTGAAGAGAACTTTGTTTATTGACTGTAAAGACTGTTCAGCATTTCAGCAAAGGAATACAAAAACATATGCAACTTTTCAGATACCTCCTGTCTTGAATACTTTTCTCTCATTGCTGAAACAAAATAGCCAATGCCCAAAATTAGGAAGACAAGATTTATTTAGCTAAAAGTTTATGAAAGTTTTATTTCATAATCATATGGACTTAAGACAGGTTGTTGTGGGAAAGGAGCAAAAATACAGGATGGCAGAGGACATATAAGCAACAAGAGCAAAATGGAAGGAGAGGAAGTACAAGCCTCTTTCTCTCCATTATATTGTATGCAGGCTACCTGACTTAGCGTGCGGGTAGCACTCACCCATAATCCCAGCACTGGACCATGAATCAAGCAGAAACTCTAGCATCCTGTCCCATGACTGCATAAGGCTTTTGGAGGACAACTATACATAAATCATAACATTTTGATCCAAGCCTCCCAAGGACTCATGCACATCCCTTTATGCAAAACGAATGTTAGTGCATCTCTAAGAGTTTTCAAATTTCTAGCAGTTTCAGCATTGCTGAAACTTCCAAGTCCAATTCTCCAAGATGTGAGGCAAATTTTTAGTGTGAACCTCTATACAAATGAAAGTTAAACACTTCCAACATCCAATGGCACAAGGTAAACATTACCATTCTAAAAGGTACAAGCAGGGGTATACAAAGCATTAGGACCAAAGAAATTCCAAAATCCAGCAAGGCAAACATTATGTCCTATAGTTCCACGTGTAGCATCTGAAGCAATCCGTGGCAAGAAGTGAGCTCCAAATGGCTTGGGTGGCTCTACCCTTGTAGCACTTCCAGTGGTTGTAGCTGCCATATTTTTTCTCTGGAGATGGCTTTGCTCCCTCCTTACAAGTTTTCTCAGAAGGTCCATGCTTCTGGCTTTTCCAAACTTCTGGGTTATCCACTGTACCTTTGGCTTCACCCTTATAACCTAACAAATTGCATGCTCAGAGGCACACTACCTGGCCCCCCGGGCCTTCTTCTGAAATCTGGGTGGAAGCCTCTTTAACCACAGAACTCTTGCATTCTGCATGTGCCTGAAACCAGCATCACATGGGTGATGCCAAGGTCTGCATCAAGGTCTGAAACAGTAGCTAGGCTTCCCTGTCTCTTGGCTATAACAGTGGAGTGCCTGGATCACTGAGCACTCCGAATCCAGTTCTTTTTTTTTTTAGAATTTTTTTTTTTTGGTGGTACCAGGGATCGAACTCAGGACCCTACGCTTGCGAGGCAGGCGCTTATTCCACTGAGCTATATCCCCAGCCCGAATCCAGTTCTGATCAACAAATTCTCTATGCTTCCACCATTCTAGTGCATGGCACTAATGGATTTCTCAAAGCAGTCTTTCACTTTTGCAGTTTTGAGACTGCAAAGAGTAGAGACTTGCTAATTCTTGTGATGTCTTCAGTCCAACTTTTGTATTCTTTTGTTCATTCTCAGAAATCAAGATCTCCTTTGCTCCATTTTGCAGTCCATAGCTTTACTGGAGATTCCCTTCTGGCCAAACTCATAATGTTTTAAATCTTTCTGCTGGGATTTTTGCTTTTGATGCACAACATAAATCTGGCTAAAAGCTTCTGATAGTAGCCATGACACTACCTAGATATTAGACTGCCTTGAAATTAATTTTACCAAATTAATTAGTCTTCCTCTCTTAATATCAATCTCAGGTAATATCTCTAGACATGAGTGTTACGGTTGATACATTGTGTCAACTTGGGGAATGTGGAGGTTTAGCTGAGTAAATCAGCAGTTGTAGATCTTGGAGTGAAAAAGACATGCTATTACCCTTCTGGGATGTTGTTTCTTGTGTTAATTTGGGAAGTTAAAAGCTTAACTATGTGATTCAGCAGGAACCCAGGGTGCTTACTTTGTATACATCCTGAGCCTGTGGAAGAGGAGGGCATGGAGACTGTGTGAGAGCTACATGTCCCCTGGGTGGGGGCCGGCTGTTTACAAGGTAGAGGAGAGAAAAGAGGCTGCTTGCCTGCAATTCCACACATTTGCTGGTTGTTCTCTGCCATGGACGTTTGCCCTCTGCCTTGTGCCACTCTGCCTCAGAACCAGACAAATATGGACTGAAACCTCCAGAAACTGTAAGCTAAATAAACTTTCCTTCCTTCATTTTGAGTGTTGGGTATTTTGTCTCAGCAACGAGAGAAAAGTAACCAAGACAATGAGCAAAATACAAACAAACCTTGTGCCAAGCCATAACACACATCTTCTGGAGTCAAACTACTAATCGAGTCCTGCTTCCCAGCAGAAACCTCCAACACCTGGTCTTTACAGGCAAAATTTATATCAGCCTCTGGTCTTCTGAGCTCTGACCAGAATCTCCCAGTTAGAACATCATAAGATATCACAGCTGTACTCTTTCAGGTAACATCCCTGACCTTTCCAATCTCTTCCCAAAAACCATTACAAAGGCTCTTGAACCACATGGTCAGGTATAGTCACAGCATCAGTCCTGGCTTTGGGCAATAGGAACTCTGGGGAATGGTCCTTGCCTTGAATCTGAGCCATGCAAATGAAAATGGTTGCTTTGTCCCCTCAAAGTCACATGAAACTTACAGATATATTCCAGATCTTTTTTAAAGCAGTTAAACTTCACCATTCAGATATACATGGGTGTATGAGGAATAGCATAATACTCTAAAATTTTTATTCAAATTTTTCCAAATAGTTATCCAATCTTTATCATGTTTTCAAGTCTTAGCTATTCAACCATGTCTTGACCAGGGTGGAATAGATGCTATCAGTTGTCAAAAGTTGATGCTGGTACTAAAGCCACTTTTGGGGAGATTAAGCCCTGATGGAGTGGACTGATGGAGAAATAGCTGTGTTAACCAAGAGGCAGGCTCCACTGCACGGAAGGGAGCTAACATGAAATTCCACAGGCTAATGCTTCCCGTCATTCAACAGAGCCCGCGTTGACTGCATTGAATTGTTTCTGGTCGTTCAACAAGTTTGGCATTAACTATGAAAGGATCACATTGCCGGGTAAATTATTCTTCTTGGGGACAGAAATTCGGAAGGTGGTCTTTATGAACTTTTGTCAATACTGTTCTGTTTTCTCTTCTCCCCAGTATTTGGAGAAGACATTTCAGTGACAGGAAGATGTAACTGCAGGATTATACACTTCACAGAAACAAATATATATATGGGTTTATTTTTGTGAGGGAGACAACATACTTACACGGGTAGAAAAAAGAGTAGAATACTTACAAAAGTAAATCGATACCGATCAGACCTGCCTGGTCTATGCCCCCTTCCATTCTTTAAAGGGAATCACCATTCAGCTTATCCTCTTTATACTAACTAGACTTATTTGTTTATTTATTCATTTACCATGACTCCATCACTCACATCTGATTTGATGAAGTTTGGGTGCACAAGGTATGGCAAAGTAATGTACAGCTTACCTTTTGAGCTCTTTATGTAATATATGCAAAGATGAGGTGTGTCAGCAAAGTTTCTTCCTTTAGAGTTTGGGCTGGTGACTCTAACTCTAAGAGCCTGTAAGGTAATAGAGCTATTTTGAACAGAGAAGTCACGAAGTGTGAGAGAAAGGAACAGATGCAGCGATTCCAGTCTATGTGAAGCCTCAGCCCAGGAGTAGGATCTTTGCATAAAGTAGAAAGAACCAGTTAGAAGGGAGAAGAGAACCGTGAAAGAAAAGAAACCAAAGAAACAGTAAGACTGGGCCACAAGACCGTTGGGCTTTCTCAGCGTCTTGGTGCTGCCTCCAGTCCTCATGGTCCTTAAAGTAACTGCACTCCTGCTATGTGTTGCCCCGTCCATCGCACCGCAGTTCCTCCCATCTGTTTCCTAAACTAAGGGATACTATTAGTAATGCATTTCTTCTCGTGTAACCGCAGATGGTGATGTGCATTCATGTCAGCACATGCACCTTTGCTGTACACTAAATGATGGTTTCTCACATCACCTTGATGATCAAAGGGTTTTGCAAAATTTTCAGTCTTGGCACTAAGGCAAAACTGTTTATGTCAAGTTATGTAAGTGGGCACTTTGCCTGAGCAAACAATACTTAGAGTGAAGTAACAGATGTCCAATGACTGAAAGGAATACCCTATATGAGAATAGGCTTGAACAGTACATTTAAATGTAAATATCTATAATCCACTATGCACTGGTGTTGCAATAAATCAAGAAGTGGCTTGTGTTAAAAGATCAAATGTCAGCTTCTACTGCTGTTCTGACTTAGTGATGCCTCATGCACGGGAAACATTATATGATGAGAAAGATTTCATGTTCTAATGAAACTTTTCAGTCAGATGGGTCACATCTCACCAAATATCAAGTAATACTTTGTGGAAGTACTTATGCTAGAGTAAAGGAAAGAGAGAAGTAAGGTACTTTGGAGAATGGAATATAAAACAGTGGGCCGATTGATAGATGAAGATTATTTCCTAATCAATATAACAAAATTTGAAATTTCAACATATGGCATATAGACAGTATTTGAATATTAAAATTCTAAATATTACAAGAAATATCCTGTTGGCAAAAGCAGTAATACATGCAATACATGTTTGTGATCCATAATGAATACACATAATTTGGGGATTTGGTAAATATGATCTTTTGGGGGGAAGCAAAGTTTTATTCCATTATTAAAAGAAAATGTAAAATGGAAGATCATGCTTTTTTCAGTTTGAGGCAGTCTTACTATGTAGTTCAGGCTGGCTTTGAAGTCAAGGCTATGCTCCTATCTCAGTCTCCAGAGTGCTGAGATTACAGGCATGAACCACCACACCCAGCTAAGGCCATAACGCGTGAACAATTTGTAGCTGGATGTAAGTACTATTGAATTTCTGTGAGTACCCCCCTTTCTATTTTATTACCACATGTTTGCAATATATGCAGTTTACAATCATATTGGGGAGCTGGTACCTGTACCTAATACAATTTACTTCTTTTAAAATCTCCTTCTCTCCCTCTTTCCTTCCTCCTCCACTTCCTTCCTGCCTCTTTTCCCTCTTGTTAATGTTAATATTATTAGGTCATACTTATGGGATGATTTGCCCATATCCACCGAGATTATTAGGGCCTTCTGCATTGCATATCTAGGTGTCTTCTCAAAGACCTGAAGTCATCATACTATGGCAGTACATGCACAACAATGTTTATAGCAGCTCGCTCACATCATAATAGGAACATCTGGAGGCCGCCTGTGCACCTTTCAACACACGATTTGATAAACATAATGTGATGTCTTTACATAATGGAATAATAGTCAATAAAGAGAATAAATTTGAGGCAATTGTAGGAAAATGGATGTACCTGGAGAATATAATGTTAAGTGAAATAACTTAGGTATATATGTCACACCTTTAACTTTTTGCTTTCATTTTCCTGTCCTGCCTTTACTCTTTCCATCCCTAGAACCCCTTCTCACCTGTGAAAGGTGAGCCCATCTTGCAAGCACACTTTCTTTAAATATAGCAAACAGCAACAAAAAACCTAGAAAAACAACAACAAAACAGAAAACATGAATCTGAGTTTCTCTCTTAGAAAAAGAGCAACAAGCCAAACCAAAAGCCCAAAGAAGGGAGGAGATTATAAAACTCAGGGAAGAAATTAATGCAATTGAAATGAAGAAAACTCTACAAAAAATAAGTGAATTAAAGAGTTGGTTTTTTGAAAGAATAAATAAAATTAATAAATCCCTAGCCAACCTTCTCTAAAAAAGAAGGGAAAGAACTCAAATTCATGCAATAAGGAATGAAAAGGATGAAATCACTACAGATCCCACAGAAATCCAAAAAATCATTAATATCTACTTTGAAAATCTTTACTCCCATAGGATAGAAAATTCAGAAGAAATGGACACATTCCTAGAAAGGTACAAATTACAAAATTGAATCAGGAAGATTCTAAAATCCTGAACAACCCAATATCAATTAATGAGATTGCATACGTCATTAAAAACTTACCAACAAAGAAAAGCCCAGGCCCTGATGGATTCACAGCAGAATTCTATAAAACATTCAGAGAAGATTTAATGCCAACACTCCTCAAACTCTTCAATGAAATCGAAAAGGAAGCAACGCTCCCTAACACATTTCTGGAGGCAAGTATTATACTGATACCAAAACGAGAGAGGGACCCAACCAAGAAAGAGAAATATAGGCCAATCTCCCTAATGCACATAGAGGCAAAGATACTCAGCAAAATACTAACAAACAGAATACAGCCAATCATGAGGAAAATTATACACCATGACCAGGTTGGATTTATTCCAGGAATGCAGGGATGGTTCAATATTTGCAAATCAATTAATGCAATACGTTATATCAACACAGCCAAAGACAAAAACCACATGATCATCTCAATAGATGCAGAAAAGGCTTTCCATAAAGTCCAACATGCATTCATGTTGAAAACCTTAGAAAAAATAGGAATAGATGGCCTCTACCGCAATCGGATCAAAGCCATCTAGGACAAACCAACAGCCAACATCATACTAAACGGACAGAAACTGAAAACTTTCACTTTAAAGTCAGGAACAAGACAAGGATGTCCATTGTCACCACTCCTATTCAACATAGTTCTGGAAGCATTAGCCAGAGCAATTAGACAAGAGAGAGAAATAAAAGGAATAAGGACAGGAAAAGAAGAAGTTTAACTATCACTATTTGCAGATGACATGATACTATACATGGAGGACCCCAAAAACTCCACAAGAAAACTCCTGGAATTATTTGACAAATTCAGCAGAGTAGCTGGATACAAAGTCAACACCCAAAAATCAATAGCATTCCTATACACGAACAACAACCACACTGAGAGAGAAATTGAGGAAACCATACCTTTTACAATAGCATCCAAGAAATTGAAATATTTAGGAATCAATCTAACAAAGAATGTGAAAAATTCATTCAGTGAAAACTACAGTACTCTGAAAAAAGAGATTGAAGAGGATTTCAATAAATGGAAAAACATACCCTGCTCATGGTTAGGAAGAAACAACATTGTGAAAGTTGCCATACTACCAAAACTGTTGTACAGATTCAATGCAATTCCCATTAAACTACCATTAGCATACCTCACAAATCTAGAGAAAATATGTCTTAAATTCATCTGGAATCAGAAGAGACCCAGAATAGCAAAAGCAATCCTGGGCAATAAGGACAAGTCAGGTGGAATCACAATCCCTGACCTGAAATTACACTACAAAGCTACTGTAATAAAATCAACCTGGTACTGGCTAAAAAACAGACCTGAGGATCAATGGAACAGATTGGAAGATGCAATCATAATGAAAAACCCACTCAGCTACCTAATATTTGACAAAGTGGTCAAACAAACCCACTGGAAAAAAGATGACCTGTTTAATAAATGGTGCTGGAAAAACCGGCTTGCCTCTTGCAGAAACCTGAAAATAGACCCCAGTCTATCACCATGCACCAAACTCAGGTCAAAATGGATCACAGACCTCAATATTAAAACAGAAACTCTAAATCTATTGGAAGAGAAAGTAGGTAAATATCTTCAAGACATAGGAGTAGGCAGAGAGTTCATGAACAAAAATGAAACTGCTAGGGAAACACTCCAAAGAATCAATAATTGGGACCTCATCCTACTGAAAAGTTTTTGCACATCTAATGAAATCACCAGCAAAGTAAAAAGAAAACCCACAAATTGGGAAAAAATCCTAGCTGGCTGTCCCTCAGACAAAGGTCTTCTATCTAGAACATACAAAGAATTAAAAAACATGTAGCTGTCCAAATTCAAAAACCTAATCCAGAAATGGGCACCTGAGATGAATGCATGCTTCTCAGATAAATAAATACAAATGGCTAATAAATATATGAGAAAATATTCCACATCTTTAGTCATTCGAGAAATGCAAATAAAAACAATATTGAGATTTCATTTCACCCCAGTAAGACTGGCCAGTATGAAAAAATCATCCAATAACAAATGCTGGCGAGGCTGTGGAGAATTAGGGACTCTACTACACTGCTGGTGGGATTGCAGACTGGTGCAACCACTGTGGAGAGCCGTTTGGAGATTTCTCAGCAAACTAGGTCTAGAGGTTCCATTCAAACCATCTATTCCTCTTCTGGGTATTTTCCCAGAAGATCTGAAAACATCATATCACTCTGATATATGTGCACCCATGTTTATAGCAGCAGAATTTGTAATATCTAAATTGTGGAAGCAACCCAAATGTCCATCCACAGAGGACTGGATTAAAAAACTGGCATTTTTATACAATGGAATATTACTCAGCTATAAAGAGGGACAGATTTGCGGCCTTTGTAGGCAAATGGTCACAATTAGACACCATACTCATTAGTGAAATAGGTCAGAGGTACATGTGCAAGCACCATACTGTGTCACTGGTGTAAGAATCTGAGGGTGGGAATATAAACTAAGAGACATGAAGGAAATCTGTTTAAAAGTAAAGAACAGATGGGATGAGGGAAAGGAGAAAAGAAGGAGGCAAAAATGTATGCATGTTTGTACATATATACATATGTGCAGGATGGCTAGCATGGTTCTACTATTGTCTTATGTCACTTGATGGTAAGGAATAGTTGATGACTGGTTGTTTGATCAGTCTTGTATGTCTATGTGTGTTTTCCTGAGCATATACTTTGAAGATATCAATATGCAATGCAACAACTATTGTTGGTTTCCTGTTGCTTTGTCTATAATTCAATTCTGATTATACTGTTATTGTGCTACTTTGTGTCTCTTTGTTAATGCTTTCTGCTTTTTTTTTTGGTTTTTTGTTTGTTTTTGTTGTTGTTGATGTAGTTCTTTTTCTTTCACACTTTAAAAAGAAAAATTATATAAAAAAACGAAAAAGGAAGGAAGGGATAATTATCTATGTATGTAAGTAAGTATGTATGTATATGCAGCATACCTAACATAGTTGTACTATGGACTTAGGTCCTTTTATTGTAAGGAATAGTTGATGATTATTTGTTTAATCAATTTTGCATGTCTATATCTGTTTTCCTGACTATAGACTTTGAAGTTATCAATATGTAATGCAACAACCATTGTTGATTCCCTGTCACCTTGTCTGTAACTCAGTTTTGATTGTGCTATTCTTATGCTACTTTGTGTCTGTTTGTTAATATGTTTTTGTTTCTTTACTTTTAAAATAAAAGTGAAAAATGAATCTGAGTTTCTGTTTGCAAAAGATAAAATCTTTGTAATTTGGAAAATATCAGAAGATCAGACACAGTGATAAAATAATAATGAACTTTAAATTCATTTTAATTTTGCAAATAACCATGGTGGTATTATCACCTGTATCCTCCATTAGAGGAGAGCAATTATTATTTTATGTTTTAAAACACCTAGATATGCGATGTAGAAAGAATTCTGTGGTGGGAAAAGTATAACAGTGTACGCTTCCTCTGCAGAGCCTCAAAAGGAGATGTCCACAATATATGTAGAGACATCACAAGGATGGGCACTATACAGGCAACCACAACAGAAATAACCTAAAACTGGGGAATTTGCTGAATTTAAATTACAATATACAATTTTATGTAAAGATGCGGATTTAGACAAAGGAAAATTGAAGAAAATTTAGGGTATAGTGTTGAAAAAAAATAAAAGGCCATGCTATTACAAAGACAGTGGGACACAGCTTTTCAGCAGTGTCTGTGATGAAAGGTAAGACCCACTTTTTTGTGATGACAACATAAATATAACTGTTGACAGAATAAAAGAATAGCCCAATATTTTATCCAAAACAATAAAATTTTGAAATTAGAAATGCTAGAATAAGTAGTTTCAAAGCATTTAACCCTTAACAAATGAATAAATGATACTAAAGTTTCAAAACGGCATTGGAGTCAGATGAATCATATCCTAACAGACTGTGACTTCTGAGAATTCAATTTTGTTGATTATCCTTAAAGAATCATAGGAAAGAGCATAGTTTCTGATTGTTGGGAATAGAAAAATATTGCCCTTATTTTTCCAAGATAAACTAATAAGACAGATTTTTAAATACTTCAAAGGTGAACTGGCCACCAAACATTACAGCATATACTAACAAAATTTGAAACAAAAATTATGTGTTTAGTGCAATATGAGGCAACAGAACAGGCAAAAATGTTAGCAGTGAAGATAGAACACCTGCCTTCCAGAATCAAATCTAAATATTCTCCTTACCTGATCAAAGTTAACACTGTATGCCTAAGCATTCTTACCTGAAAATCTAGTAAAAATAATAATGAATTAATCAGAGGTTTGTGGAAAAGATTAAGCGAAATAATAAAATGCCTTATATGTAATAAAACATTTAATAAATTGAATCCGTGACTGAAAGTCCTGCTGCTGTCAGCAAAAGCCCCGCTATCACTACTACTATTTGCATAGTTTAAAAAATATTAAATATTTAGTGTTTCCTATGTTTTGAGAGCAATATCCATAGCAGATTTTTTCCTTTTAAAAATGTTTTCAGCAAAGGAAATGAAAAATATATTATGCTAATGGTACAGTCTAGGTAAGTTTTAGCTAGAAATAGGATAGATTTTTCCCAAGAAACCTTTTTCAAGGAAAAGTGTTTGGGTGGATTGGATGATTAGTACAGTTACTCTGAATTCTAATACTTTGAATTTACCTACAAGCCAAAGAATGCTGGCTTCTATAATGTCCATTGTAAGATATTGTGTGCAATATACAGCAAATGTAGTCTGCTTTTACAAGGAGGTTTTCCACAGTGTCATACGTATGATTCAACCCACGGTGTGTTCACAAAAAAAAAATCAAGACAGATGAAAGAACAAAGAATGGAAGAGCAAACTCTACCAGTTAGCAACAAAAAGCTATGCACACACCCTCAGTAAATAAGGAATTGGGAAGAGATCTTCGCTAGTGGTGTCCATGGGCCAGTATTAGCTGGCAATACCACTCAAGCAGGATCTGCAAAAGACTACAAAATGCATCATGTTTACCTTAGAACATTTCTAATAATGTATTGTATACAGAAGCTTTTGGATTCCTTTATTTAATGCTCATCAACACGAGGTTATATAAGCTGTTAGCATGCTCATTTGTTAAACATGAAAAGGAGATAACTAGGTTAAGTAACTGTCCTGAAGACACTCGCCTGATCAAAAGAAAAGTCAAGAGTTCCAATATTTAAACCTGGGCTGAGGAGCACACTCCTCCAGTTTCTCCAAGTTAATTACTACCTGGAGTTTCCAGAAGGGGTGAGATGCTGTTATATTACATTATGTAATAAAATGATCCTCACAGGTTATAACTATGGGCCAGCAAAAGAAGTATGTTAAGAATAAGAAATTTAAGGCAAGCACAAATCTCAAAACACTGTATGAATTAAAGACGCAGAACATAGCTTTTACAAATTTATATGAAAATCAGGTGGTTTCACTTTTGTTCAACTTAATAGAAAATGACAGTATGACCGGACAATTTAGTAGACATAACCAGTTTAGTACTTTTAGTAAAGATTAGACAAAGGAACTATTTGCTTTTTAGTGCACTATAATAGGATTTGAGAGGCGCTAGGATAATGTTTTCTTCAGGCATATTTTAAGAAATGAAGAATACCAATAGAAAAAAAATTTATGAGGTGGTAATCTGGTTTCTTGGAGGTCTGATGATAGTCTGGTTTCTTGAGCCATGTAGAGAATAGCTGGGAAGACGAAGTATGTTTTTCATGAAAAATATGTGAAACAAAATTATCATAAGATCATCACAGTCATTTTAAAAACTGAAACTCCAGCATAGAAATAGGAATGTATTCTGCATGGAGTAACGGGGTGAAAACTAGATGTTACAGGAAAAGTTTTGAAGGCTTCACATGGAATGGAGTGCTACATATGTCTGTCAAGAAAAGAAAAACCAATAAATGTTGCTTCCACGGGTGTGCTACCATGGACTGTGCTGCTATAAACAAGGATGTGCATATACAACTGTGTTCTTTCTAATTCTTTTGGGAAGATACCAAGAGGGGGGAAACCTGAGTAAAATGGAACCTCTAGTTTTAGATTTTTGAAGCACCTCCACACTGATTTCCATAGTGGTGAAACCGCTTACATACCCACTAACAGTGGTTCTATTTCCCACACAGCCCCTCCAGCATTTGTTATTGGTTGATTTCTTGGTAATAGCTATAATCTTGTAAACAGACCAAATAACCATCAAACAATGAATAGGCAAAAAAGATGTGGCTTTTGTTACACAGTGATGTTCTATTCAGCCATACAGAAATGTGAACTTGAGACATTTCCAGCTGAATGAGCGCAACTTGAGACTATACTCTTAAGTGAAATAAATAGGACACATGTATAATTATTGCCCTACTGTGAGTAACTGAAAGTGTAAATGAGGACCAAAATGCATAATAGATGTTGTGATATAGGAAGAAACTGTTCAAAGGGGAAGGGAGCGGAGAGGGAGGAAGGGGAAAGAAAAGAAGGATAAAGTGGAAGCAAAGCTCTTATAAATAAGGGCTGAAAGACAGGTTAAAGGAAGGGAAGGCAAATGGGGAAAAAAACGAGTTAAGATATATCAGGGGCAGGTACAACTTCCCTATGATGAATGTGATCATTACGAACACCTAAAATGTACAAATAAACTTAATTAATAAAACCAAGGAGTTCAAACTCCTTTTGTTTTCCTGAGTTCAAATAAAACCTGGCATCAGCATGGCATTATGTATTCCGGCGGTGGGAAGGAGGCTGGGGTTTGTGATTCTTATATTCCTCCCAGTGATTAGCAGAATCGGTAGCTTTTGAATTGGTTATTAGTAAATGTATAAATGACTCTGAAATGGGTAAGCGTGATGGCTGTGTAATGAACCGAGGAAAATATGGCCCACTCATGCTTAGACGGGTCAGATGTGACCATTCAGGCAGAAACTGGTGGCATCTGTTGCCAGTTTTTCACAAGTGCTGAATATTATCCTTTATGTGGCACATTAAATGAATGTGCAGTGCTTACTGGTCAGTGTGATGAGAACTGTTCTATATCAAATTTCTTCCTCCACTAAGTCATAAGATATTGTTGATAAGTTGATCATTAAGCTGCCCTTAAAGAGACATTGAAATTTTATCATCAGGGACTAAGGCCAAGACTGCATAGTTGATTTCATCATATATATATGAAAGCAAGTGAGAACTATATGTAATAATAATAAGTGAGAGATAAACATATGCTGCAACTAAAACAATTGTTCATTTTTTTCTAATTAAAAGGTAGAAAATATATAAAATTTCTCCATTTGTCACTTGAACAGGAATCTTATTTGAGGTATCCTATTATATTCTTGAGGACCAAGAAATCTACAAAACTGCAATTCTATACCACCAAGAAATCATTAAAAATAATTGCAGTTGAAAGAGAATATAAAGGCAATAATTTCTGTGAAACAGTAAGGAAACCTAATTTGCTAATGCTACCGAACATTTTTTCTCAAGCATAGCAGTAAACATATTTTCAAATGCAATTGAAAGGTAGCTGTTTAAAAAAGCAACGATGATCCTCTGCAAAAATAAAAAATTGGTAGTCTTTGCCATATTATTTTCCCTGAAATAATCCCCCAAAGAAACAGGAAAACAAGGCTCAGAATTTAACATTCCCTCTTTGAAGAAACTACATTTGTAGACCTGAAGCAAAATATTTATAGGCTGCCAAATACCGAGGGGAGCAAGCAGGTGTAAGGAGAAGCTGAGAAAGAACGATTGCAGGTGGTTTGACTACAGATGGCAGAATGCAGTTCCCCAAGTCAGTGGTGGACCCTCAGGGTCAAAACCAGCAGAGCATCTGCAGGCTGGGGGTGGACAGTTCCTGGACCCTGTTGAATACAGCTGAGTAATGAAGTAGGTCGGGCTGAACCAGTGAACACAGCCTTAATCTTCTTAAATTGTGGTGCAACAGTAAGACCATTTTCCTTGGTGGACTAAACAGTGCACAGCTGTGGAAATGCTGCGAAATTAAGTGGGAGAAACAAGAATTAAAAATTACTCCTCTATATACACACGTGCACGGACACACACACATGAACACTTGTATTCGATGAGAAGTATACTGTGCATGGAAGATTAATATAAATTTCCAACACCTATGTTAATAAGAACTCAATTCAAAAGATGGGATGGACAAAAACAGCGTCATGACAATAGCATAAAATGAATCAAACAAAGGCTGAGAAGGAAGATAAAATACGCCATTCAGAAAATGCTCCTGAGCCAATAGGCTGCATATATGTGTCAGCAGGAAGAAAACCACCCAAAATTTCAAAACAAAGGTAGAAAAATCAATTGAGAGATGGTAAGTAAACACTGGAAATAAGACAGGAGCCATGTCAGTCAGGAAAGACTCAGAAGGAAAAACAGGAAAAAGACCTGCATCGGAAGCAGCATAACTGAGATGGGTATTCAGAAACTAAAGTTAAAATGATAAGGAATGGGCCAAAAAAGAAAATTTTCTAAAAACAGGATAGTCACATAATTGGAAAATGATCTATGTGAAAATAATGCAGAACTAATGCAAATGTTTTCTGAAGAAGAGAATGAAAAATAGAGGGTACAACATATTCAACATGTTTCTCAAAGAAGTCTTCTAGCTGTTCAAGAAACAGGAATCCACTAATGGCAAAGTAACACAACAGCTCTGAAGCATTGTATAAAATTTCATTAAACTCAGACCACTTCTAGGAACTAAAAAAAGAAACTTTTTTGTCCACATGACAAAGTCACCTATACAAATCAATGTGCTGGCCTAGTTAATTCATAACTTGGCACAACAAAAAAGAATCATTACGGAGTTCTTAAGCTTTGAAACTGCCCCTCAAACGTATCTGTGCTATATAAGAGATAAGCAACTCAAAATAATGCTTTGTAAAATTCCTCAAATCTCTAGTAAAGGAAAAATTACTTAAGAATGGTCCTAAGGACATGACTGCATACTGTGTAAAAAAGTAATGCAAATGACCCCAACAACATTTTAATATCATTTATGATAAGAGAAATCCTTACCAAAAAATGATGAGGGGTAAGTTTTCATATGCTACATTGGCGGGGGATTTGAAATTCTTGTCATAGAGTTGATTGGTAAAGTTCTGGGTAAAGGACCTTCTAGCACTTTGTAATTTGTATATAAATTAACACAACATACATGAGGAATAGCTTGATAATATTCATGAAATTTTCAGTGTCCCCAGACTGGTGCTGGACAATTCCTGAGTACTTTTGAATATCCCTGAGTAATGGAGCAGGTCAGGCTGAACCAGTGAACACAATTATAATCTTTTATGATTATGACCAAGAGATTTTGCTCCAGCATCCTCTGACCAAAAAATTTTTCTTTCGGGTATTTTTAGTACAAATATACTAGCCTGAAGGAACATATGTGTCTATACTTAAATTTTAGAAATGTGATGAAATGCACATGACAGAGAATTCACCATCCCATTTCTTAGTATACTGTTCAATATTAAAGATATTCACATTGTTGTGCAAATATCATGAATATGTCTCCAGAGTTCTCTGCATTTTACAGAAATTAAACCCTGAATTAAGCAATTAACCTCTCAATCTCCCCTTTTACAGTCTCCTGATAAAACCATTCTATTTTGTGCTTATGAATTTGATGAATCAAGGTACACCAGATAAGGGGAATCTTACAGTATTTATCATTCTGTAAATGGCTGGTTTCATTCAGAATAATGCCCTCAAATTTAATTGGAGTTTTCGTGGGTCAGAACTTTTCTTTGCTTTCAATGCTGAATAATAGTTCATTGTATATGCATACCACAATTAACAAATTTATTCATTTATCTATAGACATAAAGTTTGCTGTGTCCTTTTATTGTTTGTAATATAGGTATTATGAGTACTGGGGTACACATTTTTTTTGAAATCTACTTTATAACGTTTTGAGTTTACACCCAGGATTGGAATGGAAGATCGTAAGGTGATTTTACTATTACTTTTTTGAGAAACTATCATAATACTTTCCACAGTGACTACACCATCATGTCTTCCCACCAGTCAGGCACAAGTGCTGCCATGAAAATTGCATCCTCAGTATTTGTTGTTCTTTGTTTTTGTCTTAGTTGCTTTGGGCTTTGATAGCAATGTAAGGGTTGGGATTATTTATTGTAGTTTTGATTTGTGTTCCTCTAATGATGGGTATTGTTGAGCACTTTGGTGTGTTCACTTCATGTGTAAGTCTTCTTTGGAGAAAGGCTTCTTCACGGGTTTTGTCTACTTTTAGTATGGGGTTTTGCTGTATTGTAGAAGTTCTTTATATCACTTGGGTAGTAAATTTATTTATTTATTTATTTATTTTTTTATTTTAGAAACATAAAAGTACAAAAACCTATTGACAAACAGACACCCATTATCATAGAAAATAGTACAATCACAACTAATCTATAGACAAGGTGATATGGTCTCAACAGTTGTTGTTGCTTTATCCATTGATATCTTCGAATTGTAGATGTATGGACCCATATACAGACATGCAA
>PVLD010020269.1:0-34315 GCA_004027595.1 Dinomys branickii
ATGGTCTTCAGGACTCACCTCAAACTATTAATGTGTGCACCAAGAGGGTCTCCTTACAGCTTGCACATATGAACCTTGCATGACCTCATGGCTGCTCCGCTGTGAGCCCCGCAGCTGCTCCGCAGTGGGCCCCACGGCTGCTCCGCTGAGGGCCCCGCAGCTGCTCCGCAGTGGGCCCTGCGGCTGCTCCGCTGTGGGCCCCACGACTGCCCCCAGCTGTGGGCCCCGCGGCTGCCCCACAGTGGGCCCTGGTGGCTGCCCCGCAGTGGGCCTGGCGACTGCCCTGCTGTGGGCCCCGCCTGTGGGCCCCGCGGCTGCCCTGCTGAGGGCCCCGCGGCTGCCCCGCAGTGGGCCCCGTGGCTGCTCTGCTGAGGGCCCTGCAGCTGCTCTGCTGAGGGCCCTGCAGCTGCTCTGCTGAGGGCCCCGCTGAGGGTGCCTCACGGACTGGACCCGCCCCCACCCATAGCACGGTGACGGGGTGGAGCTGGGCGGTCCACTGTGAGCATACGTGCTTTTCCACCTCTGACCATGGCAGTTTGTATACACCCATGTATGTTATAGTATGGTCTGAGGCAGCTATATGTCTTCCCAAGGTGAGAGTCCAGGGGTATAGATAAACCCAGGAGTACAGTTATCATCACAGGGAAGATGACTGATTGAGTGATAGGGCAACAGAGATGAGGGAAGAGAAAAACTGAATGATCAAATGGGCCATCATCTATGTAACTGGGTAACAAAGGTGAAGGTAACATTAAGTAAGACAGCATCAGGGCTAATTCCCTTCTGTGTTCTCTATAATTCTGTATTTCCTCAATTGTTTTTGTGTTAACAGAAGTGAAGATAACTTTATATTATGCAGCATCCAGTGCAGATTCCCTACTATCTTCTCTATAATTTGGTATTTCCTTTAATGTTTTTGTGTTAATGAATATGAAGATAACGTGTAGTATAACATCCAGTGGTAATTCCCTACTGTATTCTGTATAATTTTGTATTTTCTGTATTGTTTATGGCTTATTCTGGTTCACGTGTCTCCATTCTTTTGTCTTTAAAATTAAAAAAAAAAAAAAGTAAAAGATAACAACAAAACAAACAAACAAAACCCCACTAGTATAGACAAGACACAATGTATTAGCTGCATCCTTGACTTTATTACTAATAAAAATCACATAATTTCACAACACCATCAAAAGATAAAGTTACCACGGCTCAGTTTAGCAATCATTTTTTTTTGGGGGGTGTGGCTACTGGGGACTGAACCTGGAGACATCACCCTGAATGACATCCCCAGCCCTTTTTGATTTTTTTGACACAGGGTCTTGCTAAATTCCCCAGGCTAGGTTCGCATTGCAATCCTTCTGCCTCAGTCTCCCAGGGAACTGGGATTGCAGGCTTGAGTTGCTATGTAGATCTCAATTTTGCAATCTAGATTGGCTGTACTTTTCACTCTAAAATTAGGCAATACTTACTTTCATAAAATAGAATGAGTGTTCTGATGAGCTGAGGAGAGGGGGAATTATACAGATAGAAAAGTAGCTTGAAGGAAGCAGAAACAAACCAGAGCAGATTGGTCATTTTATTTTTTTTATTTTTATTTTTTTCCGGTACTGGGGATCGAACTCAGGACCCTGCGCTTGCTAGGCAAGCGCTTATTCCACTGAGCTATATCCCCAGCCTGGTCATTTTAAAGTCGCTTAACTTACCAGGCAAGGACACCAAACAATAAGGAAACGACCGATTGGTTAACATCAGGTTATGTCAGGTCGCTTCCTCTGTGTACAAACCAAGGTGGAGGGGACCACATCAGCCAACTGGACCTGGCTGGTTTGGGCAACCTGCCTGTTCCCTCCAATACTGATTTGCCACGTTAGATAAACACTTTGCTGATGAGCAGCTGAGTGGCAGCCTGGTGACGCAGAGCTTAGCCGAGTGACTCCGTTCTGAGTTTTAGCCTGGCCTGATGGGGCTGTGCAGCTTGGAATCTGATGCCCTGAAGACTGTGCTTGATGTGCACAGGGAAAGAGCCCGACCTGGAGGGAATCCAGGTGCCCCTGTCCTCCCTTCCCAGAGCAGGAAGGGGCTTCCTGACCCATGCACCAGGGCGGAGCTCAGCGGGCTTCTGTCTTCCCATGGAAACATCACTGACCCAGGAGACTAAACTGAGATCTGGGAGCTCACATTAAGTCTGTCAACACTCCTGGACAGACTTTCATCTCACACCTTTGTCCTGGATTTTGGTCCCATGGAGAATCATTTACAATCCATTGACTGCTTTTTTGGGCTGGAAGACATTGTCCCAGGCCATGGATAAGCTTCACTGACTTTCTCCAGCAATCAGGCACTGGGTCCCTCATTGCCTGTGCCCCTTACTCCCTCCTCCAGGCAGAACAGGGATATAAAGAGAAACAAAAACAAAATGAGAGAGAGAGAGAGAAAGCGAAAGAGACAGAGGAGGGAGAGAACACAAAGCAAAACGGGTACGTATCAGAATCGTGTTGGGCTGGTGAGTAACTGCATTCTTGGGATTTTTCCCTGCACTGTAATTTTTCCCCTTTTACACACTAATAAATTTGTGTGCCTTTGCTCCTATTCACTGATTCTGTCCATTTGTTCCAGGGACTCCTCAGTAGGCAGAGGGGAACTCTCCCTTCACCCTACACAGCCTGGTGCAGGACCTGTGTCCAAAGCCAGGGCTTCCCATCATTTTTATCTAATATCGCATTACACCTGTAATATAGTCTCCAAATAGGACTTGTCAGGCTAGACCCCGAGGAGCAACAGAGACCGGCAAGACAGGCAAGTTTGCAGCAAACAACGACATCTTTATTTTCACCGGGGGTGGGGGATGTTGTAAGCCAAGGGTGAAAAGGCCATTGGCCACAAACAAAAGGAGAGAATCTGCTTTATAGAAGAGTTTAAGCAGGGGAGGGGTCCCTTGGTGGGTCTGGTGCCTCCGGTGGGAAACACCTGGGGGAGAGGCACTGTATGGACCTACAGCGGGGCATCTGGTAGACTTACAGGGTTTCCTGTAGGCCTGAGAACCCAGCCTGGGAACCAATCTGATGACCAGAGTTATTTTAGTCTCTCGGGCCAAGTGAGGGAGTTTTCCTGTTCGAACAAACTCATCTGTCAGAGTTTGGGGTCCAGTGTGGGGGACCTAACAGTATTTATTTATCTGAAACATCAGGGTCATAGCAGATCCCATCAAGATCTGAAGATTCAAACAAAGAAGCACTTCTATGGCAGCATTGTAATGAAAACATACTTTGACAACCATGTTTGAAAATAAACTTTATAATTCTTTTTATTTTTTTTTTTGTACCAGGACCTCATACTTGCCAGGCAAGCACTGTGCCACTGAGCTATATCCCTGGCCCATAAACTTCATAAATCTATGCATTTTATTTCACACATTTAAAAAGCATTCTTTCTGGTTGCAGGTGTAGCTCAGGGGTAGAGGGTTTGCTTAGCACTTGGCAGCCTGGACTGGGGTGGGCTAGAGATGTTGAGGGGTTGGGCTCCAGATATACTTTTTTGTTGTTGTTTGAGAGTGTTCTGTTTTGCTTTGCTTTGCTTTTGAGACAGGGTCTCACTAGGGAATGCAGGCTGGCCTTGAACTCACGGCAACCCTCCTGCCTTAGCCTCCTGAGTGCTGGGGTGACAGGCCTGTGCCACAGTGCTCAGCTCAAGACACACTTTGGAGAGAGATAAGACTGGGCTAGCTGGCAGATCAGTGATAAGTGTTACCAACAGACAATATTATAATTTAGCTTATGGCTTCAGTGGCTTTAATTTTGATTTTCGAATCAGGCCACTCTTCCTTTTGCTTCTATGGGTGAGCAGAAGAGGCTGGTCTGACAGCCTGAGGGACTGAACTCAGAGAAGAACAAACAGCAGATTGGTCATTTCAGAGCCACTTGCCTTGCGATGTAGGGACCCTGAGACAAGAATAAGGATATTATTGTTTTGCCTCACGTTGCTTCCGGTCTGTTTTTTTAAATATTTATTTATTTTGGTACCGGGAGTCACACTCAGGACCTCAAGTTGTCAGACAGGCTCTGAGCTACATCCCCGGCCCTCCTTTTGTTTTTTTAATGTGAGGACTAAGACGGAAGGAATTCCCTCATCCTGTCCATGCAAACCAGTCTGTTTGGAAAGCTGATCGTCCTCTCTAACCCCGAGATTCTTGGATTGCTTGGTGTCTGCTGGGCTCTGGGGAGCTTTAGTGTGAGGGACTCTGGTATGTAGCACTGTGAAGCAAAGAGAGAGCAGCAGCAAGGAATGAGGACACCCGAGAAGCATCCTGAGGCAGAGGGGTGACCGCGGGCTGCAGGCCGGGTGGTGGGCACCCAGGGCCTGGGCAGGAGGGCAGGCAGGTGCTGGGGAGGGAAGGAGGTCGGGCTGCTGGTCTGCAGGATTTCCTGAGAGCAAAAGAGTGAAGCAGAGGGGTCCCTGACTCGGCCTTGCAGGAGCCCTGGGGTCTGAGGTCCCTGTTCGTAGAATGAGTGGTGAGTTCTGGAGCCCCCCTCACATTGTGGAACAGAAGTGGCTGTGGTCCAGGAGGCTCTGAGCCCTGGAGGTCTTGCAGGAAGACACTGCGCTGGTCATAGCCCAGGGCTGGGGGTTCCAGCTACTGGTGAGACAACGGGACTCCTCACCTCCAGCACAAGTCAGGAGAGCCCATAGCAGCCGGGCCAAGTGTCCTGAGAGGTCGCTGGTCCCTGTCTCTGCAGGGGTCCCTTGGAAGCACCAGTCACACTCCAGCCAGCGCTGCTGAGAGTCAGATCTCCCTGAAGTGCACAGAGGATTCACCCAGCAGCTGTGGGGCGGGATACACCTTCCCTGGAGCTGTGAGCAGATGGCCAGGCTGGGCCGGCACTGAAGGGTCTGCTGGCAGCATCTCCATCTCCCCCAGCAAAACATCCATGTTTCTGATGTTGGAGGTTTGGCGGGAGGCAGATGCGTGACTGAAAGTCCTTGTCACCTTGGGAGGGTGCAGGTGAGAATGACACAGGGGTCAGCTGTCAGCCACCCCACCATCCTTTATGACCCGCCCAAGGGCTGACCCACAAGCCGCCCCCGTCATGGTAACCTGGAGGACACTGGGATGGCAGTGTGGAGCCTCTCGCTTTTTGATCAAAACCTTCTGCAGCATGCCCCAGCCCCAGCTGGACTCTGGGCACCTCACAGGCCGGACCTGGCCAAGGCCTCCCTCTCAGCACGCAAAGAGCTCATCCCAGCAAAGCTGCAGGGTGTGGAGAGGGGTGTAAGGGGTAGATCCTCACAGGGAGACAGAGGAGCCCCAGAGGCCAAGGTCTGTTGACTCCTGCCTTGCCTAGGCCGGCAGGCTGTGGTCAGGCAGAGCTGGGGTTCTCAGACCCTGCCTGTGCTTTCTCCTGCCACCCCCAGCCCTCCAGCTGCCTCACTGAATACTAGCCAAGGCCTGCCCAAGCCCCATCCTCGCTGGGCCTCAGTTTCCACATCTGTGAGATGAGGCCATGCTTACCCTACCATGAAATTTCCCAGCCCTAGGTATGAGCTTCAGCCTGTGTGAGATTTGAGGACCAGTGACAGTGACATCCGAGTGCCCTGTGTCTTGTTAGGGATTGGAGACATGTTGTATAAAAATTTTTCTGTTGCAGATACATCCCTATCCTTTCTTCTGTTTTGTATTTTGAGACATGATTTCCTTGTGTCTCCCTAACTGCCCAGGCTGGGCTCAAACTTGCATTCCTCTTGCCTCAACCTCCCAGCGTGTGGACATGACAGCTGTCACCACCACTCCTGACTTATTCTTAAAATTGTTTTGGTTCTGGAGTGGCAACACAGGGCTCACAGAATGACAGTATCGTAGTTTATAAAACCTCATACGTTCACAGGTGTGGCTTTGGGGAGGCGGCTGGATCGTAGGTGTGTGATACTGGATTAAGGATGTGATAACTGGATTGGTTTCCTTATTTGATTAGCGTGGCTGTGGGTGTGGCTGAGTGGATTTGCCGCAGAGGGAAGCCCCACCCTGAGTGTGGGTGGGACCAGTCAATAGGCCGTAGCTTGGATAGAATAATACAGAGGGACCAAAAGAAGGCAGGTCAGCTGCCTCGTGCCTGCCCTGCCATAGTCTGTCTGTCCTCTGTGAAGCCCCTCTGCCATGGCGCCCTGCCCTGGGCCCAGCTGATTACAGACTAAAGCCTCTACAAACCGTTTCCTCTTTCACTTGTAGGTGTCAGGAATAAAACTTGTGGGTTTTATTCCAGTAGCTGAGACAATTAGGCACAACACCCTCGTGCCAGCATGCCGAGCTCTCTGACAACCCCCAGCTGGTCTCCAGAAGAGAAATGTTCCTCTTGGGTCAGTTACCGTGGGCAGGGAACCCTCAGTTTGGCCATCCTGGCCATTCCCTCCAGGCAAGGGCACTTCACGTGGTAGACACGGGGCAGAGCCAGGGGTGCCAGTGTTCTCTGGGTACCTCAGAGGAGGCCTGGGCACACTGTCCCACGCCCCAGGACCGTCTCTGGAAGGACATGCCACAGCTGGCTGCAGACCCCGGATTCGGAGCTGGCCTGGCTCCCGACACCCTGACCCTGGATGCCTGGGCCGAGCCCAGGCACATGGTGTGTGGAGCAGCCCACGTCTGTCCACTCCAGATCACGTGGGCTATGCAGAGCAGCAGCCTGCAGGCTGGGCCTCACCTGTACTTACACCACGCTGCAGAAAGTTGGGCCTGAGTCCCTCCAGCCTGGGTCAAGGTAGGACTGCCCCACATCGGCAGCCGCCACTCTACTGCCCCAATAGGACCACACACCACAGACTCCCAGGCCACTGCTTTGTACACACGCAACATGAATTTGGGAGTCAAATGAGGCTCACAGGGGCACAGCAGTGAATCAGACCACACAGAAACCCCGGGCACCCGAGCCGGTCAGTCCACCACCCCCGTGTGAAAGGAGAGCACCCCAGGCTGCGGCCCTGCCACCCGGTCACTGGTACCGGCCTTGCCCAGGAACATGACCACAGCAAAGGCTGGCCTCCTGTCCCAGCTTTGGGTCAAGCCTTTCTCCTGCCTGTGATGCCCAGTTCACCTCCAGCTGATGCTGAAAAACTGCTGCTCAGGTCCAGCCTCTGTTTTCTTCACTTTTTTTTTTTTTGAGACAGGATCTTGCTAAGTAGTCCATGTCCTTAGATGTGAGATCCTTCTGCCTCATCCTCCTGAGTGCTGGGGATACAGGTGTGACTGTGTGGTTAAGTCCTTATCTGTCCATTTGCAGTGACTTTGTGTTTGTATTGGCTCCTGCCTTTCCTCTCTGAAGACACTGTCAACTTGTAACCTATATGTCACTGGGTAAAGTGTGATAGATTACATGAGTGCTGTAGATATTACTAATTAAGTTTAGAGTGGAAAACAAGAACTTGGGGTCACCATGGTGATTATCAAGTGAAACAAAAATTACCCAATGAATTAAAGCCAGTGAGGTTGATGTAGCTCGTGAAAGTACTGGGACTCGATAAATTTTGACATCATGGTTCTTTCCTACCAAGGGCTCAGGCTTCCTGCAAACATTTACTTATTAATTGTTTATTTTAGTTCTGGGAATTGAACCCAAGGCCTTTACACTGAGCTATCTCCCCAACCATCTTTATTTTTTTATCTTGAGATAAAATCCTACTAAGTTACTAAGTTGCCCAGGTTGGGCTCACATTTGGGATCCCCCGACTCAGCCTCCACCAGTGCTGGGATTACAGGCATGTGCCACCATGCCTGGCTTCCATCAAAATCCTAAAGGGGTTTGTGACCCAAAGAAGTTGCAGGTGCACTGCCTAGGCCTGAGCTTCCAGGCTGGGGTGCACAGGACCTCTGTGTGGGTGGGGCCTGACCAAAGTCAGCCCTCATTGGTCTTCTGTGTGGTTCCACAGAAGCTGCCAATGCCCACCTTCTGGAAGGATTCAGAAGCAGCCAGGGCCCTGTTATGGAGTCTGGACCAGCCTCTTGCTCTCTTAGACCCCAGCTCCAGCCATTGGGATTTTGGCACAAGCATAGACAGCTCACAGCCCACTGCAGGGCCAGATCTTGCTGGAGGTGGGGGCCCCAGAGCACCAACATGCAGGAAGCAGGGGGCTAGCAGGGCATACATCAATGCCAATGCCCTCCTTGGCCAAGGTAGGTTGGTACCCACTGGGGAGGGGGCACAGGTCAGAGCCCAGAACTCTTCTTCAAAGGCCTCCAATATGGCTCAGATCTGCCCTGTGACTACAGGCATGGCACGCCTTCTCTGCCTCAGTTTCCCTGCCTGTAAGTTGGGAATGCAAAGACCTGGCCTTGCATGTCAGAGCAAAGCCAAGCAGGGTAGGGGGAGCTGCCGCAGGCACCACCTAGCTTCCATTCGCTGTGTGCTTTTTTATTTCCTCCTTGGTGCTGGGGTGGAAGCCAGGGCCGCGAGCATGCTGGGCAGGGGCTCTGCTGCTCGGCTACAGCCCTGGCCCTGTCCTCTTGCTGTTGAAAGTCAAAGTATCATTCATGCTCAAAACAGTCACATCTTAAAATTAAGGGCTTAGAATGAGGTGCTCCTGAATACCCAAGGCCTGCTGCAGATTCTTTTTTTTTCTTTTGTTTTTTGAGATAGGATCTTGCTATGTAATCCAGACTAGCCTTCAACTCACTGTGTAGCCCAGGCTGGCCTTGAACTCACTGAGATCCTCTTGCTTCAGCCTCACATTGCTGGGATTATAGGGATGCGCTCTCACACCTGGCTCACCTAGGTAATATTGATCTGGTGGTAGCAAGGGTGTAGGGATGACATCATTAACCTTTAGGTTGATAATCTATAGACTTAGTCTTATCTTCAGTCTTAATGGTTTTAGCCTCAGTTTTAATCTTAGTAGGTGGGAGGGTGGCCCACTCCCAATGAGACAACGAGAAATCTCCAAAGAGGATACCAGTAACCTCAAGTTTCTGTTTATCCCTGTGTAAATCTAGCAATGGTGATTTTAACCTGTCTCAGATGGCCTCCAGCCACAGTGTTGAATTGTTCTCATCTGCTCTGACCCCCTCCAGGATAGGCCCTCCTCTGACTGCCTGTAATATTTCTACCTGACTTAGCTGTCCACAGCACTCCTCCCTCTGAAGAAGTCCCTAGTTGCAGTAGGGGAGAAGGGAGAAGTTTTCATCTAGCTGCTTTGAGCTGAGAAGGGTCGGTGTAGGGGTATGCGTGGTCAGGGGCCTCCTCAGAGAGCTGATCTAATGGGCCATGGCTGCTGAAGTCATGTTGCAGTTTAGTAGTTATGAACCCCCCTTTTTGTCTTTTTGAGATAGGGTCTCAATATGCAGTTCAGGCTGGCCTTGAGCTCACTTTGTAGCCCAGGCTGGTCTCGAACTCGCAATGATCCTCCTGCCTCAGCCTCCCGAGTGCTGGGATTACAGTCACATGCCACCATGCCTGGCTGAGTTCCCTTTACAAGACTGATTTAAGGGATCCCAGTAAAAGGAGTCTGGCATCTTTGTGGTTGGTTCCATCTGCGTGACCGCTTGGAGTTTGGTAGCTTCTAGAGAAAAATAAACATTTCCCAAGAAGTTAAAGTGCATGTACTATACTCAGCATGAGCACTAGAGTAGAAAGAACCACATCCAGAAACGGCTCTTAAGGGACTGAAACAGTTTCAGTTTTTTTGAGACAAGGTCTTGCTGTGTAGCTTAGACTTAAACTAGCAGCAATCTTCCTGCCTCAGCCTCCCAAGAGTGAAGATTTCAGACCTGGATGCTGCTGTTATTATTTGCCAGAAAGTCCGCTTGTTATACAGAGATGAGTCATCCATGGGCCTTGCATCCTGGCTTGTGGCCAAGATGCTGAAATGTATAATCCCTAACAGCAGCTCCGGGAGTTGCTGTCAGTACACCAGTTGGAGTAGCCGGCCTGCTACGTTACGTCCTGGCTGCGGAGCTGGGTGAGTGGCCTGGAATTTTTTTTTTTCTTTGAAGATGGACTCAGGGCAGAGCCTGCACCTTAGAAGCCTGAGTTCCTCTTCACCAAGAGCATGGCCACCTCAGTGGGAGGGCGGGCGGGAGTCAGAGAGGGCTTTTCGGAGTTTATAGACAGCTGAGTTAGATAGAAATGTTATAGGCAGTCAGACAGGCCCGGAAGGAGCCAATGCAGAAGACAAGATACCTTCATATTTGCTGTGGGCCAGACCTCAAGACAAAAGATTAAACAAATGCCCCACATACCTCCCTAGGGATGGACATCAGGGATTGGTACTCCAAAAGTAGGTAGCGATCACCTTGAAGAGTCCCTGCCCCAGCCCCTTACAAGAAAAGCCCCTGTTCTGTAGTCATGCCTGCTTGCTATGTGACTTGCTTCCCTGTTTGATCCTAATTTAACCAATTTTACCTGAACAATTCTTACAGCCTGACCATAGTTTTGTCCCACCTCATGCCCACCTTGTGATTTCCCATTTTTCCCTCACCTCGTGGTTCTGCTCTATAAAATTCCCTGGAAAAGACAGAGTCTTGGGCAACCCACTTTCTGTTTCTCTCTTGGACAGAAGCTTTCTTTCCTTCAATAAATATGTTCTGCTCTTAACCTCCGTTGTTCCTAAAATTCATTCTTCAATTTTAGAGAACACGGACTTGTCCCAGATGCCTTTCAGGTTGGGAGCTTTGATTTTCCCATATCAGGAGGAGGGGACAATGGAAAGTAGCAGGTGTGCTGGGCCCGTCTCTCAGTTCCCAGTGCTGGCACAGGCCTCAGGTGGACTGGGGGTCCCGATGCCTGGAGGATACAGGGTCTCGCAAGTTGCCTCAAACACCTGTGCCCGGGCCACTCTCCTGTCTCAGCCCACGACATCACAAGGACTAGAGGTGCATGCACCCCACCCAGCCTGGAGCATTTATTCCCTTCCCACCCCATCCAGCTGAATTGCCCACTGCGTACCTGTGGCCAGCCCCCAGCTTGCTTATCCAGACAGCTGGTCTGTGGGCAGCAAGGGCCGGGCATGGCTGCTCACCTCTGGACTAGCAGCCTGGCGGAGCAGGGCACCCTAGGAGGAGGCAGTGTGCTCATCAGGGAAAGTGTCTCTGACCAATGACTTTGCTCTGGGCCGGACAGGACAGGGTCAGAATGCGCATTTGATTTTTTTAAATTTTATTTTATTTTACAAAATGCGCATTTGAAAACCAACACCAAGTCCACATCTGGACCCAGGGTCCCCGCCTGCAGCCCCCAGTGCCACTCACTAAGTTGGTCTCTGTGAATCTCCCTCGTGAGTACAGCCCTGTGTGTGTGTGTGTGTGTTGTGTGTGTGTGTGTGTGTGTGTGTGTGTATGTGTGTGTGTCTGTGTGTGTACAGCACAGAAACTTCAATTTGGGGAGAGATGTTCAAACTTTCCTCCCTTGGACTGGGGATATAGCTCAATAGCACAGCTCCTGCTGGGCAATTGCGAGGTCATGAGTTTGATTCCCAGTACCCACCCTCCCCCACAAAAGAAACTCAACTTCCCTCCCTGGAATTCCTGTAAAACTAGAGCAGTTTAAGTTGCACTGAAAAGACCAGAATTTGAGTTTCCAAAATGTGGCTTGAGAGCCAGAAACGCATTATTGAGCTTGTTTAAAAAGTCTCACATCTGTTGAACATGCTCAGAGTCACTTTGCTGTCCCAGGGGTGACTGTCCTGGGTTCTTGGGATCCACAAGAGCTGAGCAGCATACAGTCTTAGAGCAAAAGCCAGAGTTCTTTAGTCAGGATCCGCTCCTGGGGTGAGTGTGGAGAGCTCACAGCTGGAGCAGCCAGATGTGCAGCCTGTGTGCTACTCTGCAGGGAGGCAGCAGCCCTTTAACCTGGCTCAGCTTCCCTCGGGTCAGGGCTGTCTCCTCCTGTCCATCTGTGCTCAGGGGGAGTTTTTGTCCCTCTATGCACCTCTGAGGAGCCATCATGGGGCCCAAGGCCCACTGGAGAGGAGGGTGACAAAACCACAAGGTAAATGAGATTATAATTTATTATAATTAGGCTGGGGTCCCATTGGGATGGTTAGCATATTCCATAGCGCCTGCGACCCAGGACCTGGTCAGTCGTTACAGGTGTCTCATGCCCTCAGAAGCCTCTTGTGTCTGCTCGCTCCTGTCTCTCCAGGCTGTGGTCCAGCTGTCAGAACCAGCACCCTGGCTTTCCGAGAGCCAGTGTCCTCTTTTCCCTCCGGCCTTCAGGCCCCTCTGTCCAGGGATTTCTCCCTTCTCCCTCCTGCCCCAGCTTGTGATGAAGGAAACCAGCTCCCTTGGAAAGCACTGTGAACGGGCTACCGGGAGGAAGAGGCCAAGCCAGCTTCCAGCTGCCCCCCAAGAAACGCAGTGGGAGGAGGCCGCCGGGTGCCACCCCCAGGCAGGTGGAGAGGGAATGCCTGTCACATTCTGGGCCCAAAGCACTTAGTGACCCAGTGGCCAGTGCAGATGGGAGGGACCTGGCCATCCAGGTCCAGGACACAGAAACTGCTCCCAGGTGAAGAGCGTGGCAGCGTGGCTAATGCCAGAGTGCTGGTTGGAATTTCCGGTGGGGCTCATGCTCTAGAAACAGCAGCTGCATACTCTCCCCTAGACAGGCAGGGCAGGAGCTGCAGGGACCAGGTATGCGACGGTCACAGGGGATGTCAGAAGCTACGTGGCAAAGCCACGTGACCTCAGCCCCGTGGTCGCACCTGAGAATTTCCCAAATGCATCTATTTTTTATAAACACCAGTAAAGGGGGTGGGGGTGGCTCAGTGGTAAAGCATGTGCTCCCGCAAAGCCCTGGGTTCACGCCCAGCACGGCGTTCTTACTCGCACTTGAGAGGAAGCACCACACATGGGGAAACACACGGAGGCAGCACAACGGAGCGCCCCTGCCCCTGCCAAGATCCTGCCGAGACACTGACCGGTGAAAGTTTTCCTCTGGGGAGCTGGGGAGGAAATGGGGGAGAAGGAGGGAAGAGACCAGCTGGTGACAGCATCGTCATAGACATGGGGAGGAGAGCAGGCCTGGGGACAGAGGGGAAGGACCAAGACTGAAAAGGGATGCCAGGCCTGGTGGCGCACACCTGTAGTCCCCGCACTCCAGGGTCTGAGGCAGGAGGATAATGGAGAGTTCAAGCCCAGCTTAGGCCACATAGCAAAATCCTGTCTCAAACAAACAAGACAAAACTTTAGAAATGTTTTGTTTTTTTTTTTTGGTACAGGGAATCAAACTCATGACCTCAGGATTGCCAGGCAGGCGCTTATGCCACTGAACTATATTCCCACCAAACAAAACTTTAGAAAGAGTGAGCAAGAGAACTGGTGGGACACAGGCCAGGCCAGTGTAGCGGGGGGACAGACAGAAGGCTTATTGAGTGACCGGCCCTTGTAGTCTGGGAGTTGGAGAGGCCCTGGGCCCAGCCCACATTCCCTCAGGCTCTCTCTGTGCCTTCTCTGCCTGCTCTCTGGATGACCAGGCCTCTATGGCTCCTCTGCACCCCCGGAGTGGGGGCACCTCCCTTCCAGATGTTCTGCCTCTTGACGTCCTGGCTCTTTGCTGTGTGATGAGCTGCAGCCCCAGCACATGCTCACCCTCGAGGCCCCACAGTGACCATCCGTGCCCCCAGTGGTGCAGGGTCCCCTGCCTTCTGAGTTAGGCAGCCTCTGGTGGACAGAGGACAGGGTGTGTTGGGGTGCTTTCCCACAGAGGAACCTGTGGACCGCAGCTAGGGGCAAGAGACATGGGAAGGATGAGCTAAGCTGGAACTGGTGTGGTAGCTGCCTTGGGCTTTGTGTCCTGATCGCAGGCCCTAGGGGCTAGAGGGACTGGAGGCCGCGCCCTGGAGCTGCTCCCTGCAGACTTGGATGGGTCCAAAGTAGAGCCTTGCTGAGGCTCAAAGGCTCAGGAAGGGACTGAAGTGGGTGCTCAGGTAAGGAGTCAGGGGCTGTGGCGCTGTGACAGGGGATATGAGGGTTGTACCCACTTCCTAGGGTCAGCCCTGAAGCCACCCTGATGCCAGTCCCCACTCCAGTACCCCACAGCCTCAGAGTCCCAGGGCAGCCCTCCCACCCCAACCTCAGCTCCTCTTTCTGTACCTCTGCTGTCCTGGGACGCACTCCTGGTCCCTTCATCCTCTCCCCAAGCTCCAGCATGCTCAGACCTGCACTCAGGATCCTTGAGAGGAGGCAGAGCAGAGGCCTTTACTCCCACGCCCAGGTCGCAGCCAGCAGCCAGATCCCTCATGCTCCTGCCCTGGCAGGGCCCTTTCCAGCACCTACCCTTCCTTACCTTCTTCGGAGCTGTTCTGGGCACAGCTGGACCAAGGTACTGATGGTCCTGGCTGATTCTGAGCAGTGGGTGATCTGAGCAGTTAGGTGTGCATACCTGTCTCTTAGATGCAACAAGAGCTTTTCCAGGCCTGGCATTGGATCTTGTTTACCTGCAGTTCTCCAGCCTCCAGCCAGAGCAGGTGCTCAGAAACCCTCCACATTGCAATAGGATTGAAGCTTTGATGTTTATAGCACACATTTGGGATGCTGTTAAGGGCTTTTGGACATCATCTTTTCCAGTCCCCATGGTAATCCCGGGAGCACGCCAGCCACATCCCTGGTTTCAGGAGGAAGAAACTGAGGCATCTGTTGTCCACCAACTGAGCCAGCAGTGGGTCAGGTTCCAAAAGTGGTGGGTGGAGGCATTTTCAAGGGAGCAGACCTGGATCCTGCTAAGTGGGGTGGTGGGCCAGGGGCCCCACCCTAGAGAAGAAAATGGCAGGGGTGCAGGGACTCCGGAGGAAGGAGAGGCAGAGGGCAGGGCTTACAGGAGGTAAGCTGGAGCCACAAAGCTGGAAGGACAGGATTGTTAGTTTTCTTTCTTCTTTAGGTGTGTGTGTGTTTGTGTGTGTGTGTGATAGCTAAGATAATTGTACTACTAATTTCTATTGGTTTATTGAAAGGAACAGTTAATGTTTAATTTTCTTAATCAATTTTGCCTGCCTAAATTTGGTAATCTGAACAACTACTTTGAAGATAACAATATGTAATATAACAACCGCTGTTGATTTCCCATCATCTTGTTTTGAAATTCTGTATCATTTTTAATGCTTTAAAAATGTTTTCTTCTCTTTAAAATAAAAAAGCAAAAAAAAAAAAAACCCAAAAGAATAAATAAAAGCAGGGTAAGAGCGTGGCACCTCTGCCTCCGATTGCCTCTGTCTCCTTTCGCTTCCTGAAACTGTGGGGCTGATTCCCGCCCCGCCCCGCGTTGTGAAGTGCTGTGTCAGTGTCCATCGTGTCACTGGGGCAAAACACCCAACTGCAGTTTAACAGGGGAGAAGTTCCTCTTGACGGTGGCTTTTGGAGTGTTCAATCTATGGCTGATTGGCTTCGAGCAGAAAAGGCAGGCAGGCAGCCTGGCGGGGGGTACAGCTGCTCCAGCCACCGGCACCGGGAAGCAGATCAAAAGGGAAAGGAAGAGCCAGGGCTGGGAGTCCGCCCTGCCGAGTCACGGCCACAGGGACCTGCACCTTCCAGCCAGGATGCCCCTGTGAACACCCGAGCATCTGGGAGGACATTCTAGAGCTACACCACAGCATCCCACCCCATCCCCAAAATGTTCCTGCTCATCTTGTTGTGCAAAATGCATTAATTCGGTCCATACTGAAGACTTGTCAAAGACTGAACAGGTTTGGCACTGCTGACAAGTCCGAGTCCAAGGTCTCCCCTGAGACTCTGGGCAAACGCTCAACTGTGAGCCCCAGCTTGAGAGACAGAGAAGGAGCGTGTAGAGAGGCAGCTTGGGGAGCAGTGGGGACAGAGGAACGCAGGCTGGGTGGTGCCTGTTGTGTGGGGTTTACCCCATCCTCTTGGGCAGCCTGCAGGGCGCCCCAGTGCTCTGTGGAGCAAACCCCGGTTTCCCTTGACATGCTTCTGTGCCAGATGGCCTGGGGCTGGCTCAGTGCAACAGTGCTCCCGGAGGGTTAGGAGGACTGGCTGGGGAGCAATACTGCTTTCCTGTGCTTGGCTTAGTCATGTGTTGTAAAGTCCATCGTGTTGTGGCCAATGGCCAGACCCAGCCAGAAACCCCTGTGAGACATCACAGGGAGACTCACCGAGGCCCAGTGAGACCTTTGCCACATGGATAGAAGCTGGTGTCCACAGGCAGGAGGCAAAGATCATCTCTGACTGTTGTAGAAGGGTGTCCCATGGCAGATCTGCCTCTCGGGGTGAGGTGGTTAGAGCCTGGGACAGGTTCAGGGGGCCACGCAGGTACGGATTGAACAGAGCTATGGCACCCATGGGCCGCTGCCCAGGAAGAAGGAGTCAGGCTCCTCAGGGTCTCAGAGCTGGCTGAGCTGGAGCCTGTGGTAGAAAGCCCAGAGGAGGGGGCTCTGAGGGCTGGGCCTTGCATGAAGAGGCCAGGCTCCCCGCTACCTCATGGTCTGGGCTGCAGCGGGGATGGATCAAGCCCGGATGCAGGGTAGCCATCAAGGTGGTGGCCAGGAGAGTCTTCGGGGTCCCTGGCTGAACTTTCCTCAGGCCAGGCCCAGTCACACCTTCAGGGCGACATGGTCCCGGGCTGGGCTGATGGCAGCGCCTGTTCCCCTCCCAGAGCAGAGTCTCTGCTTGCTGCAGACTGGCTGGGGCGAGGTCTTGCCCAGGCTGGGAACAGCCAGGGTTCCTACCATAGGGCGAGGGCATCAGAGCAGCTGAGGATCTGAGGCAAGGACATTGCCCCAGGTGGGAAGCATGGTGACAGCTGCTCTGTGGGTGCAGGGAAGCCCCTGGGCCAGGTGAAAGGTGAGTATGCACCCAGGAAATTCAGTGTCCCCTTTGCTTCTCTGAAATCAGCCCATGGCCATGAGTCACTTAGTCCACATTCAGCAGCTGCACAGATGGAGGCGTGGGCCCGGCCTCCAGGAGCTCATGTGAGAAAGCCACGTGACACGTGCCACATAACTAAGGCTATAAGGTGACTACTACTCATGTGCCAGGCATTGTTCAACTCCTGACCTTATTAACAAGCTCACTCCTGGGCATGGTCTGAGGGAGGAGGTCAGTTATTCTTCCCAGGGGTCATGAGCTGAGTCATTGATCAGTTAAAGTTCCCAAGTTACAAGCCTAGAAGTGCTGGGGCCAGAATCAGCACTTGGGCCACTGAAATCGCACATCCTGAGGTTCCTCACTTTAGAGTTTATGAAGTTGATACTTTATAGTTTATTCGGGCTTGTTTGTTTCCACCCTCACAGGGAATCTGGGTCTCCTGTGATTTTGGGTTGTTTTATCCCTTTAAGGATAGTTAGTACAGGATCTATAGTCAGTGAAGGCCATGGAGGGTAATAAGTCACAAGGCAGCCAGCATCGCCCCCCTCGTGGGAAAACTTTAACCCTCAATATTTCTCTCGTTCCCTTACTTGTTCCACTTCAGTTCCCCTCGGCCACAAAAGTTATCCCTGCCCTCATTCACTCTGGCAGTTCACCTGCTTGGGTCGTTCTAACATGGGCAACTCCTGCTGTTTGGGCCCTTCTAGCCTGGACACCCCTCCCTGTCACTTGGGGCTCAGGCTGTTCTGGCCCAGGGACATTTCCTAATCCCTCCCCACCCCCTCCAGAAAAGAGCTTAAAGGCCCACGCTTTCCTCAGCTCGGGGCTACCTTGGTCTGCTAGGTAGCCTGCTACTCTGTCCCTCCCCCAATAAAGACTTCTCTTGTGTCAGAGGGTCTGGTCTGGCTCCGCGTGGCATCTCGGTTTCTATCAGAGGGGAAGTGCATCTTGCTCCTGGAAGTCCCTGGCCTTGGCTTCCCAGGGTGCCAGGGCAATGGTTCTGGTTGGGGGCTGCTCAAGACTGTCTGTCCTTGTCCACCCAGAGTTTATAACCGGGAGGCCCACATTGGCACGCAGGGCAAGGCCTTGGCCCTCTCATGCCCACAAATCCCCCTCTGTTCACAGCTGGCCGGTCTCTGAGGCAGTCCCTTCCAGCCTTGGTCCTTCCCAATTTGTTGGTTTATCCCATGGGTTTTGGGCTCTGGGGGTACCTCTTCCTGTCTGGTCTGACTGCTCCTTGTCCTGTGTGTTTCCTGGGATAATTTGGAAGGCGCGATGTCTAGTCAGTGAGGCGGGTAGGTGCAGTCAGCCTTCAGCAGGTTCAGAAATGTGGGGCTTGCTCAGCCTGGGAGAAGAGCTAGGACCTAGCTCAGCCACACAGGGAGGGATGGGAAGAGGAAGGGGTCTGGAACCTCTTGGGATATGGGAGCTCCTTCGGGGAGAGGGTTGGGTTCTCACCTTTGGGCTCACGGTAGCAGCAAAGGCTTGAGGGGTAGTAACAGGTAGGGCCACAGGACAGCTGAAGGGGAAGGGACCAGCCAAGGAGCTGGGGAGGGAGCAGGCAGGCGGGAAGGGGGCTGCCTGGCACTGGAAGGAGGGCAGTCAAGCTGCTGTATGTGGTGGGACCTGCAGGTGGCCGCAGGAGGTACAAGGGTGTAGGGAGGGAAGCCTGGACCAGGAGCACTAGGAGGACGGCACCTCGCCGGGACCTCATCTGCCTGGATCCCGGCCGGTCCACAGAGAGCCATAGGGCACAGTCAGCTACATGGCCGCTTGGGGACTCTCCCTGGGCTCCCCGCAGGCCCCATCCTCCTGCAGCCTGTGGGTTCAGCTCTGCTCCAGAGACAGAGCCTCAGGCTGGGGGTGGGACCCTCAGAGCCTGCTGCCCCTTCCGCCTTCTCATCTTGTTCTTCCACCCAGGAGCCCCAGTCAGGCTCTCAGTGGGGCACCCTACCCAGGGAGGGGGTGATGGAGCCTGGCCAATGCCCCCGATTCACATCCCGGGGACAGTGGGCACAGGGGGCGCAGCCTGGTTATCCACACAAACAGGCCCAGCCGGGGCGGTGACAAGTGGCCACCTCTGTCCCACTGGACAAGGGAGCTCTGAGAGGCCCAAGGCCAGGCTCTGGTCCTGCTGCCCTGCCAGGGCGGAGTGTTCCTCCTTTTTATTTTATGAATAAATAAAGCATTTTCATAACCAAATAGTAAGAGTGCACTTCCCCTCTGGGAGCTCTGGGCTGATGGGAACCAGGAGCCCTCACCCAGGAGATCCCACCAGCACCCTTCAAGGCCCTGCCAAACTCCTCCTCCAGGCCGCCCTCCAGGTCTGTCTGAACCACCAGACCAGCCACTCTGCTGCCTGGAGCCTATTCCAGGCCAAGCTGGAGTCCCGAGGTTCTGGTCTCCAGGGGAAGCCGTGAGACAGGGAAGGCGTATTCGCTGGGTCACTGGCTTCCCAAGAGCCTGACAAGTCCCAGAGCCCCAGCTCAGTGTCCATGGCTGCAATATTACCCAGAAACGCCTCGCAGCCCTGCCTTCAGCTGTCCCCGCCGCTGCCCCAGGGACACGACGCTGAGGCCCCTCTTCTTCCCCTGCTTCCCTGCAGTCCCCCTTCCTCCCAGCACTGAGTCCAGGGCCCTAGCGCTGAGCTACACCCCTAGCCCTTTTAATTATTTATTTATTTATTTATTGTTGTTTTGAGACAGGGTCCCACTATGTAGTTCAGGTTAGTTAGCCTTGAATTCACTGTATAGCCCAGGCTGCCCTGGAACTCATGGCTGTCCTCCTGCCTCAGGCTCCCTAGTGCTGGGATTACAGACATGCTTTAATTAAATTAAGCTAATTAATTAATTATTTTTTGGTACTGGGAATTGGACTCCGGACCTTGTGCTTTGCTAGGCAGGCGCTTGTGCCACTGAGCTACATCCCCAGCCTTTTATTTTTTATTTTGAGACAGGCTCTTGCTAAGATGCCCAGGCTGGGCTCAAAATTGCTATCCTCCTGCCTCATCATCTCTAACTGAAAAAAACAAAATACCTACAACGCATATAAGGGCACTGGGAAGGCTGTATTTTGTAAGTGCTCTCAGATCCCTTTTGGGTGGTGGCAGGCCCCCAGATCCAGGCAGGTGTGCCTAGGGACATCAATCCAGATAACCGGCCTCTCTGGTGCTGCAGCCTCCCTGGACCAAGTTCCCTCTGTCATATCTTGGGTGTGGGTGACTTGGGGTGGCTCCGGGCCCCTCTGGGCTGGGCACAGGAGTTAAGTCAGTGCCCAGCTTGGAGGAGGGAAGGCAGGGGGTTGCCAGTGTCCAGGGTGGTGAGGTCTGGAGGTGGCAGTGGAGGCTGGCGCTGCACTGCCAGTCAGAGGTCCCATCTTCAGATACAAAGCATTCCTACTTACCTAGATGGTGCCCAGGTCCCCGGGGCAGGAGCCAAACCCAGGCCCATAAAGCTAAGTGCAGGTTAACAGGGTCCCTGTCTCCAGACCCCTCCTCTTGGAGCATCTCTGGGGACACTGTGAGAAGATGCTCCTGTGCTCCCTGGGGGATGGAGCCTGTGTCCAAGGACAGTATGGGTCAGGAGCCGCAGCCCCTGAGCCCCTGACCTCTGACAAGCCTCTGACATCCCTGTGCTCCAACCCCTCTCCTGTGAACAGGGACCACAGTCCAGTTGCACGGGACAAGGACACTGTGGTGTTTCAGGTCTGAAGCCTCTCCCTGCCTCAGCCTCCCCAAATGCAGAGCTGTGAGCCAACTTCTTCCCCTCAAATTCAAACTCCTGAAGAGTAACTCCAACTCCTGCCATCTTGGGGCCAAGCCTTGGATCTGGTGGCCCTGGAGTCTTTGGAAAAAAATTCGTGGGAAATTATTCTCCTATTTATTTTTATTTTTAACTATAAACTGACACATGACAGTGGCATTCATTTATGGGATAGAAAGCAACCTTGCACTTTATGAATACAACGTGGAACAGTTACCTCAATGTTGGGCGCTGCTGGAGTTTGGTTGCTGGTCATGTGTCTGAGGGTGGGACAGATCTGGAGTGCCTCAGGCCGTGAAGCTACCTCAGTATTGATAAAGGTATCCTGCTTGGACAATTCCAGTCTTAGTCTTACTTAGTCTTAGTCTTACTTAGCCACTAGGCAACACTGTCTCTCATGTTACTACTTCGCGAATGTATAAAATAAACGCTCCTACTGTTTGGAGTCGGTCCTCCTGCTCATCAGGCAAGAGGTGACCCCACCTGACCCTGGCTATCGTCTCTTGTCTTTATTTTCTGTGCCCTCTTGCCGTTTTCTCCCGGGGACCACGGAGAGACCACCGACTCCCACACCTCAAGCTAATTAACACACATAGAAGCCATCACTTCAAACACTTCTCTCTCTCTCTCTCTCTCTCTCTCTCTCTCTCTCTCTTTTTTTGGTAAAAACATTGGAAATTTACTTTTTTGGCCATTCTGAAACGTGTAATACTGTGCATTATTATTTACAGCATTCAACTCGCCACACCCTGCGATGTATCTCAAAGGGAAGGGAAAACATTCTTCCTGTCTAATCCTGTGCCCTTTGACACCCTACCCCATTCTGCCCACCACTTTTGCCTTCCTCTGCTGCTCCCTCAGGTGAATTGCTTCACCTTCCATATGGAGATGAGAACATGCAGTGCTTTGTCTGCCCTGCCTGGCCTCTTTCATGTTGCACAATGTTCTCCAGGGCCAGCCGGGGGAGCAAGACGGCAGGATTGCCCTCCTTTTCCAGGCTGAATCATTCCACAGTGTCTGCTACCGCATCTTTGTTCTCGTTTGTTTGTTTGTTTTCTAAGACAAGGTCTCGCTATGCAGTTCAGGCTGGCCTTGTGTATCCCAGGCTGGTCTTGAAATTGCAACAGTCCTCCTGCCTCAGCCTCCCGAGTGCTGGGATTACAGGTGTGCACCACCCCTCCCGGCCTACCACATCTTCTTTTCCCATTCACTCATCTGTGGTGGACACTTAGGTGGAACCTGGCTATTGTGACCAGTGTGAATTCACACACTGACTCCAACCTTATGAGGTTTCATTCCAGCAGTGCTGGACTGTGTGGTCCCCCTCTTCCTCCCCTCCCCTCCCTTCCCCCTCCCCTTTCCTCACCCCCTCCCTGGCCCCCTCCCTTTCCTCCTCCCTCTCCATCTCCCCTCCCGCTTCCCGTTCCTCTCCCTCCCCCTTCCCTTTCCTCCTCCTTTGCCAGGGGCCTGACTGAGCTCCTGTGTCCCAACCACAGACGCAGAGATTTTCAGAACGCCTCTCCCATCCCTCCTGCCAGCCTGGGCTACGTAAGTTCAAGACCAGCTTGAACTACACAGGGAGACCTGGTCTCAAAAACAAAACAGTAGACACATACACGAATATGTCTCTATCTCCCCTGCTTTCTTCTGCAAGAGTGACCTCTACAGCGCCGTTCTGCACGTCATCACCGCGCCGTGCATTCCTGCTGGGCTGCTGACCTGGCTCCGCTCATCTCAGTGACCAGTGCTTCTGGTCTCCTCTCCGCCTCTCAGAAGGATCTGCCCAGAAGCCCTGCTCCCCACAGCCCTGCAGACTCCTCCGGCTGGAGCCCAGGCTCCAGCCCCACTCCCGCCCCCGCTCCCCAGGGCTCCCCAGGAGGCCCACAGACTCCCAGCTCTGCCTCTCCCTGGCTGGGCTCCTGTTTGTGCCTCAGTTTCTTCATCTGTAAAGTGGGATTGGCCCTCCTCTCTCACAGGACAGAGCATGAATACTGCACAGTGTGTTCTTCACAATGAATACTGCAAGGGGTGTTATCAACTTATGGAGCTTGCCCAAAGCCTCTCCTGACCCCCAGCTCCCTCCCACTGCCATGTCAAAGACCCCCCAGGCACTCTGTCCCAATGCAGAGCTGCCCCTCAGATGCCCCCAATCTATCTGCCTTTACTATTCTGCACAGTACCTGGCTGTGACCCACGTGACTTCTAAAATGCAGACCCACGCAGACAGAGTGCAGACGGAGTGCGGGCCTCTTGGCCTCCCTGTGCCTTTCTAGACTCTGAACCTTCCTGTCCCCTGTTGCTGTGTGTCGTCCTCCTTGTGTCCTCCCTCTTCCTGATGGGCTCCTGGGACTTTCTAGAGGGACATTCTAGCATCCCTTGTGCTTCCTTGCCTTCCAGAGGAGGCACATCTGCCTGGTTCTTTGCTTTGCCAGGGCTCTTGTTGTGCCTGGATGCAGCACTGTCATGGTATTTACCTGCGTGGGCCCCCTGTTGTCCCCCGCAGTCAACCCTTACCCCTGGGGCTGGGCAGCTGATGGTGGGTGTGCATTTAGGGGTGCAGGGATCAGAGCAGGAAGGGCTCCGTGAGTCCACACATCCGAGTCCCACTGATTATGGGGAAACACCCCTGCCCCTTGGAAGCAAACCGGGGGAAGTGGTGGAAGCTGAGCCTGAATCCCAGACCAGCCAACTCCCACAGGGGCCCCCACGCCCTGAAAGACAGAGGTGGCTTACTAAATGGGCCAGCACTTCCCACTTCCCTGTCCCCGCAGTCCTGAGCACAGCTTTGGGCGTTTTGGTTGTTCTTTTGTCATAGAGAAGATTCATTTAACCTTCAGCTGGGTATTTTAGAATCCCAACAACATCAGATGAAATATCAGTTGCCAGATTCTCTGAATAATTATGTCCTCAAAGTTTTTGTGTTAACATCTGAAAAGGGGTTAATTTCTCATTTCAAATCATCCATCTGACTACAACCTTTTTGAGAAATTGTCCTTTTGTTAAAGTACTCTGCCTAGGCTTGATTTAAATGTGCAGGGACTGTGCTTTAGTGTATTTATAAGTGGTGCGGGGTGAACTCAGTGAACTCAGTTCTGAATTAAAACTTTTTACTTGAAAAAAAAAAGACTATGTTTGCAGAATTCAGGGTAGGTGCAGGGGTCCAGCTGTCTTACTTCCTTGGCTGTCAGTTCTGGCCACAACCAGCCTCCTCATTGGAGAAATGAGAGTGGAGATTGTCCTTGCCAAGGCCACCAAAGGTCAGGTGAGGTTGGGTGCCAGTCCTGGGTCCTGTCATGCAGAAACCTGTGACCTCAGTGGGTGTGGGTGTGGGTGTGGGTGTGTGGCTTCTGGGGCACAGCTGGCCTGGAGGTTCGTTGTGGCCTGGGAACCTCATTGGCTGGGGCCGTGGCTGACTCAGGCTGGGGGAGGGCAGGGCTGGGGACATCCGGACAGTGGGCCCTGCGGGAGTCGTACTTCTGGGCTCCAGCCCCGGGCAGGCCTGCAGCCTCAACTGGAGCGGATGGTCACCCTTCCCCACCCCTCCGCGGCCGATCCCTTTCCTGGCCCTCCCTGCCATGGGCTCTTTGGAGGACGAGGGCAGCTGGAGCCTGTCCTTCTGCGGCGCTGGCTACCTGGGCCTCTACCATGTGGGGGTGACCCACTGCCTGAGCCGGCATGCCCCGCGCCTCATCTGGGGCGCCGACCGTTTCTACGGCTCCTCGTCGGGGGCCCTCAACGCCATCAGCATCATCTGCAACAAGTCTGTGGGTGCGTGCTGGGTTGTCAGCGACACCCCAGGGAGGGAGATACATTGTCAGGGGCACGGGTAGCTTTGCCTGGCTGTGTCCTGAGGTCTTCACACCTGGTGCGTTCCATCCCAGTGTGTGTTTCACCTGGGGGCTGTGGTCACCCCATTTGCAAAGTGGGGAGCCTGAGCTCAGGTCACCTGGGGGTGAATGGTGGGTGGAGCCTCTGAATTCTGGTGCGGCAGGGAAATTCTGAGGAGCACAAGGAAAGACCCTGCACTCCACCCCCACTGCCCAAAGCTCCACCAACCCATCCCCCCGGGCTAAGGCCTTTCCTCCTTGGCCTGTGCTGCAGACTTCTGCTGCTCCCACCTCCTGGCCATGGTGAAGCACGTGGAGGGGCTGAGCCTAGGCATCTTCCACCCGGCCTACGCGCCCATCGAACACATCCAGCAGCAGCTGCAAGACAAACTGCCCGAAGACTGTCACATCCTGGCCTCCCAGCGGCTGGGCATCTCGCTGACCCGCTGGCCAGATGGCCACAATGTCATAGTCACTGACTTTGCCAGTAAAGAGGAGCTCATCCAGGTGAACAGCACTGGGACCCAGATCCCAGCAGCCAGTGCATGGGGACTTCCCCTGGAGCTGAAGGGACTTCCAGGCGCTTCTCAGGGGCCTGCACACTTGTGGGATCCAGCAGATGTGTGGAAAGGTCCAGGCACCCGAAGGAGGGCAAGGGGAGTGTGCTGGCTTCAGACACGCCCTTGGGTATGCAAAAGAGGGGGGCTCCTCTTTCCAGAGGGTGCTTGCCTAGCCCCCGCCTGCCCCCTCCTCTGGGTGCTTTTTGAGCCAGCAGACTTTTCTGAGCACTTGTTACAAGCAGAGTGCCCAGGGAAAGGGACAGGTGGAAGTTCTGCCTCCTTAGGACTCATAGCTCAAGTGGTGGGGCTCAGATAAGGAGCCCATCTCCGGGAACAGAGTCGACCCAGGGCTTGGGGGAGTTCCTGGCAGGTGGGTGAGGGAGATGTAGTACCTCTGTTTGTCTGTGGGGGCCAGGGGGGTGCTCAGCAGAGAGGAGAGGGTGAGGCCGGAGTCCTCAATGAGACACTGCTCCACTGTGACAACCCCCTGGGTCCCTTGTCCACACCTGAGACCAGGGTCAGCACCTCTGTGTGGGGGAGCAGGTGCAGGAGCAGGTGCGGAATGGGGGGCAAGAGAATGCTGGTCCCTGTCACTGTCTCCCCAGGCCGTGGTCTGCACCATGTACTTTCCCTTCTACTGTGGGGTGATCCCCCCTGAGTTCAGAGGGCAGGTGAGTGCAGCCTGAGGATGTGGTGACCACCCTCTCCCTGTGCTTGGGGTGTGGGAGGTCTGAGGTGGGAGGCTGTGGCTGGGAGAGGCCCCACTCTCTGGGCACCTGCTGAGTCTGGGTCCTTTCTGCCTGTCCAGGCTGTAGTGGGCGAGTGAGGGCCACGGCTGGGTGCATTCTTGTGACTGGGGAGGGCATGGGCACCCTTCAAGATCCGTCCAGCCCACCTGTCCCCCGGAATTGCAGCGCTACATCGATGGAGCCCTGAGTAACAACATACCCTTCTCAGACTGCCCCTCCACCATCACCGTCTCTCCCTACCACGGGACCGTGGACATCTGCCCCCAGAGCACCTCGGCCAGCCTGCATGAGCTGAATGCCTTCAGTTCTGCCTTCCAGATCTCCACCGCCAACTTCTACCTGGGCTGGGTATCCCTCTTCCCCCCTAAACCCGAGGTAGGTCTGGCCCCTCCCAGGGCAGAGGTGTGGGCACCAGGGCTTCACCACACAGTGTTCGCTGGCCCAAAACACATGCCCCTGTTGCATACTTAGCCTGGGCATCCAAAGCTCGGGGCCTGAGTCATGATCTGGCTGTCCCTTCCAGCCCTCCTGAGTATCTAGCGAGGCCTGGCCCCCATCTCAAGGGATTGCTGGAGCTGGAGCCAGGCCTCGGCCCGTACCAGCCACCCTGCCAGGCTCTGGGAGCAGGTCTTGGTCACCTCCACCTCTCAGAGGATGGAGGGCTCAGGGAGGTTAGTGGTCTTGCTCAAAGCCACACAGCCAGGAGCAGCAAAGCCAAGACTGAGACCCTGCTCTTGGCCACTATCCTAGACTGTGGCCAAACTGGCCATCAGTTGTAGAGGTGCAAGCGCACAAAGAAATAGACAATAAGCCCGTGTTTCCTGAGCTTTGCCCTTGGAGTTTCTGGACGATAAAGTTTGACAACAAGCCCTCGATAGGTGCAGTGTGGTCCTCTTGCCCAGAATGCTGCTCCGGCTGCAGCCCTCTGCTGTGGGCCTAGTGCTTTCTGATGTCTGCGTGAGGTCGTGCTCCTGTGCTCTGGTCTTCCCCATATCCTGGGTGGACTGACACTCAGGAGGGGAGACAGAGGCCTTCAGAGTCTGGCTGGGCTTCTCCCAGCAGTTTGGCTCCTGGTTCCCAGCCTGTCTCCATGGGTTCTGGACATGCACATCAAAGGGGTGGAGAGGGCCACTACTCCGCGACCACATGAGCCAAGCGAAGGTGCCACCACCCCGGCAGGGCCTGGTTACCCCATTACAAACCAAAAGGAACTGGAAAGCTGGAAGCCGGGGAGCCTGCGGGAGTTGGGGACCAGCGGGTCTGGGGCATCTGCAGTTGCTAAGAAGTCGCCAGGCAGGTCGGCAGAGGTAGGCCCTGTCGGGCTAAAGACAAACCTTGGCCTATGACCTCCTGCCCTGTGTGTTCTCAGGTGGTGGCTGACATCTCCAGACAGGGCTACCTGGATGCCCTCAGGTTCCTGCACCAACGCGGTAGGTGGCAGGAGCGGCATCTCACAGGAGCACCGGTGGCCCCTGCCTGGGGGCGTTTGAGCCGCTAGGGTCCAGGCTACTTGTTCCCCTCTTGGCATCTGCTCAATGCTTGGTCCCAGCTGGATGCCGGGGACCAGAGAGGAGCCACACACAGGTCTCACACTGCAGCTGCCTAAAGCCTGGCTGGAGGGACAAGGTGGGGCCCTGAGAGTCAGCCTAAGGAGAGGGGTGTGATGACAGGGACGATCCACACTGCGGCAGCCCCAGGAAAGCACACGGCTTGGCCTGGGTGGACAAGGGGAGCCGGGAGGGCTTCCTGGAGGCAGAGGCAGGGGTAAGAGCCTTCTAGGCAGAGCGGGGCAGAGGCTACACCCCTAGGGCATGGAGCTGGATTGTCTAGAGGCCCCTGGGCAGCCCTCCTCATAGGAGGAGACTTGCTGGGCACAGTTTGTCCCCAGTGCCCAGGCAGGCTGGCCCAAGCATTACCTTTTTCTCAACTTGAGCTCTCAGAACAGGGCTGAACAGGTCTGTTTCCCTTCTCACTGAGAGATAAACGGAGGCAAAGAGGGGTTAGGTCACACAGCCGGCAGGCGTGAGGTGGGTGGTGACCTTGGGTGTGGGCTCTGATGACATTGAGGGAGAGGCAGGAACGGAGCAGAGAGGGTAGGAGGGGGGCAGGAAGGGCTTGTTCCCAGAGAGCCCTAGGGACACTGGGTCAGGCTAGGCCCCGAGGTGGGCAGGTGGTACCCAGAGCTGGGTCCGTGCCCCCCCTCCCAGTCATCATGTCCTCTCTTCACCGCGGCCCAGGACTCATCAAGGAACTGGTGCTGTGGACGCTGGTATCCAAGGAGCAGGCGGCCCCAGCCCAGGGCGGAGACAGGGGAATTGACTGGAATGTGCCCTACGTGCGGGTGAAGGACGTGCCCAACTTCGAGAAGCTTGCACCTGAGCTGGAGGCTGGTATGGCCCCTTCCCATGCTCACACTGGCAGGGCCCGGGCCAGGCACCCTGCTCCGAGGGCACAGGGCTCATCTGTTGAGCACCTACTGAGTGCTGACTGTGTACGGGGCTGCTCCCTGCTGTGGTACTGGAGCTGAACTACGGCCCTGGGCCTTTGCACTGCTACATGCCCAGACCTTTTTATTTAGTTTTCATTTTGAGACAGGGTCTCAGTGAGTTGCCCAGGTTGGCCTTGAATTTAGGATCCTCCTGCCTCAGCCTCCCACAGTGCAGGGATTACAGGTATACACACCGTCATGTCCAGCCCACAGGGGCTTTTTACACACAGTGTCCCTCAGCCCTCACAATTGCCCTGCCTGCGTGACTACCACCCCTTTCTAGTGATAAGGAGAAGGGGTGTGGCAGAACCAGAGCCCACACCTGTGAGATCTGAACCCAAGTCTGTACCCAAGAAAGCCAAGTCTCTGTCCACTGCCCAGGACTCGGCAGGAGGTGCCTAGAGACAGAAGACAGAGACACATGGAGGTTTCTGGACCTCCAGAGGGAGTCAGGCTCTTGTGAGCCCCCAGCAAGACCTTGAGGATGAGACAGAATTGTTCCCAGGGCAGAGGAGGCAACTGTAGCGCAGAGGAGTTAAGCAATTTGCCCAAGGGTGCATAGCTGGCAAATGACCCAACTAAGCTGTGCTCTAAAGCCTTTAGCCCACTGTCCTGCCAGGTGGCCAGGTATCACAATTGTAATGGCTGGAAAGGACCAAGGTGCACAGGCAATGGGGTGGGGCAAGCTGGAGAGGCGTCTAGGAGAAACTGGAGAAGCAGTGTCAGGCAGGTAGAATTGGGCAGGGATGGAGCATGTGCAAAGGTCCTGGGGTTGGGGTGGGGGCATCCATGTGGCTATAGCAGAGGGCACCAAGGGGACTGCAGTGATGAGCTTGGGGGGATGTGAGCACATATCCTGTGTGTCCCTGTCACAGCTGAGGGACAGGCAGAGGTCAGGGTGGAGCACTGATGTGGAGGCTGGAGGCTGGGAAGAGAGGGGCAGTGGTCAAGGCCAACAGGGACAGAAGGGCTCGGCAGGGGCAAGGTTCAGGGGGTGATTGAGGGGAGAATGAATAGCCTTGGTGCGTGCTGAGCCCTAGGGGCAGAGCTCTGGGCTGGGAGCCCCAGCAGGACCCTGACGGTCTGTCTTGGCCCTCAGCCCTACCCTCCCTGTCCACGTGGAAGGTTGTGTCTGTCCCCAGGTCCCCTGTGCTCAGAGCAGGGAAAGACCCAGCCTAGGCCAAATTGAGTGTGTCAGCTCCAGAGGGCACCGGGGCCGGGACTTGGGGTTGCGTCAGCCCACTGGGGCCGGAGGAGTGGTCAGTCGCAGGGACTGTGAGTAACATGCTGTACCTCTCCCTGGGGCTTCCTGCCCCCAGACACAGGGGAGGAGAGCATGGGAGGGCCTCATCCTGCTCTGCTCTGCTCTGACCTTGGTCTCCACACCCACAGGAAGGTGCACAGGGACGGGCTCCACCAGCAGCACCTTGTGCTCTGCAGAACATGGGGGTATAAGGCACACTCTGCGGACCTGGCAGGATACAGGGGGGTGTGGAGGGCTGTCAGGGGCATTGCTGGCCCCTGGGGACCACATGGCACTGTCCCTGCAGCACTGAAGAAGGCGTGTCAGAGGGACTCCAGCGCCTGGGCCCGCTTCCGCCGATCAGGGCCCGGGTGGGTGCTGACCTACCTGCTGCTGCCCTTGTCGCTGCCTTTTGAGTACATCTACTACCGGAGCTCGAGGTAGGTCTCGGGCAGGGAGGGTGGCAGGGGTGGGGGGAGTCACGGGGCTGATGGGTGGCACTCTGGACCCCGCCCCATCTCTGGGATCTGTGGCCATAGCCCCACCGCCAGGGCCTCAGTGACTGGCCTGGTCTGTTCCTCCTACCCAGAGCAGCTGAGGTCAAGCAGGCAGCAAGGACCCAGACCCTCTTCCCGGCCTCATGGAGCTCGCAGCCCACTGACCCTCACATGGCTCTTTCGGAGACACAGGGTGGGGTCCACTTGGCTCCCAGCTGGCCCAGCTCACACTAGCAGTTATTGGCCAGGGAGGGTTGACCATAGGAGATGACTTTGGAGCTATAATCTGAAAGATGGTGACAATCCCATAGGCAAAGGGGAAGGCAAAATTATCACAGGTAGCTGGGACAGCAGGTGCAAAGGGCCTGGGACAGAAGGGCATAAGTTGTATTTAAGGAGCAGAAGGGGAGGCTAGTACGGCGGGAACAAATACCTGGCATGGTGCACACAATGCACCACAGGGGTGGCTGCAAGATACACAGGACTGTGGCCAGGGGCATGAGCTCTTTATCCTCAGAGGGGCAGTGAGACAAGGAAGGGTTAAGCAGGGAGACATCATGGGAAGATGCATATTTTAAAAATTCTCTATTCCCTGGAGAAAGGTCTATGACCATGAGCCACCAATCTCTGTCCTGCTCCACGGTGAGTTACCACTAGGTCAGCCCAGATGCTTAGACTGTCATAGACCTTTCCCCGGGGAAATACCTGGTGTTGTCTGTCACCCACATGTTCAGTGCACAGGCTGCACTGGTAGAGGCAGAAGGCTTAGAACTGGGAGGTGATGGTCCAGCTCCGTCTTGCTTGGTTTCCTGGACTGGCTGCTCGGGTTGAGCCCCAGTTTGGGGTCCCTCGCAGGGCCATGTGGCACAGATGAGGGGACGGAGTCCAGTGAGTCTGAGAAGGGGCCTAGCCAGCACTTTCTCAGAGGGGTCCAGCTGTGCTGTGATGGCAGCAGGACCCTCGGGGGAGCAGGAGCATTTGGGCAGGAGAGGACAGCAGTTGATGCATGCTGGGGTAGCCCCCTGCTTCTGAGAGGAGGGCGGACAGAGGATGCGGGAGGGGTGGGGAGCCCGGAGCGGGGTGGGGACTGCTGTCCTCATTTGATGGGCGAGGAAGCTGAGGCCCAGGGACGCTCCCCCACCTTCAGGTCCCCACACCTTGCCTTGTCCAGCCTGGGCTTCGCCTGTGACTGGCCGATGCCTCTAGGGCTAGCCACCTATGCCAAGCTCATAGTCCACCGTGGACCAAGCCAGGTGAAGTGGGGCACACTTGCAATCCCAGCACTGAGGCTGAGGCAGGAGAACTGCTGCAAGGTCAAGTCAAGGCCATCCTGGGCTACATAGTGAGTTTGAGGCTAGCCTGGACTACATAGCAAGATTCTGTCTTTTTAAAAAAGTCCATTATGGAAGGTTTCCCCTAAGAGATATCCTGAGGCTCTCCCCTGGGCAGCCCCATCCCCTGTCTCTGGGCTTGGTGCCCCCAGTGCCTTCGCTCCCACCAGCCTGGGCCCCACTAGCCCGACTGACCCCGCAGACCTGATGTTACCCCTCCTCCAGGCTGGCCCTGTGGCTGCCCGAGGCACCAAATGACCTGCTGTGGATGTGGGGCCTGCTGAAGGGCGCAGCGTGTGAGGTCTTCTGCAGGATGAGGGCTGGGCTCAGGTGAGGGGCAGGAGGCCTGGGGGGACCAGGCGTGTCCCGAGGGTCCCGCCCCCACGTCCCTCCTGGAGGTTGAGCGGGTCCTTGATGTCCTCCTGGATGTTCCTGGGGGACCTCAGAAGTCCGGCCTGGGTGGTCTTGAGGCTGCCTGACTCTCCTCCACCCCACCTGCCCTCCCTACACTCTGGGCCACCTGGACCACCCAGATGCACCCAGGTCCCTCCTCAGGGGAGTGGGACTGGGGCCGCATGGACCTGAATGTAAGGTATATTTGCCTTCCTTTCCTTCCATAGCCTGCCAGCCACCAGCACCAGGGACACAGACCCCAGGGCTGCAGGCACAGAGCTCCTGTCCACCCAACCAGTCTGCAGGGGACCAGGGGGCAGCCTCCTCTGATGCCAGTTCCTGCCTGTGTCCTGCACACCCACATTTTCCCCAGGCTGTGGTGACCTGGGACTCTATCCAGCCCCTGGCCCAAAAAGGAGGTGGGAGTGCTGGTCAGATGGGGGTGACTTCCTTCCCCGCTTCAGGCTTCATCCCAGAGAGGGACATCAGTTGATGGCTCCCTAGCAGGAAAAGACCCCTGCTCCCCGGAGCCCACTCCCTAGACCCGGGCACTTCTGTTTTGGAAGAGGCTTGACCTGGCCATACCCACGGGGAGTCCTGCTCTCCTTCCTGCCTGTATCCCCTGAGGAGAAGGGATAGTAGGAGCTGAGATGCACCACGTGGGCACTTGGAGCAGCGCTTGGTGCACACAGGCCCTGTGAACTGTCACAAGCTACCTGCAGAGCTCAGTACAGATGCTGGGTCCAGGCCCAGACATCCAGACCAGGGGCACCTGGAATGGTGGGGTGTGGTGTTTCCCCATGCCCTTCACCTTTCTGTCCTGCACTGCCCTTGGAGCTGAGCGCCATGACCTCTGACTGCCCGTGGGGCCTTGGAGTGGGAGACCCTGCAGGCAACGGGATGGAGGAGGAGGAGGAAGAGGAGGAAGGGTCCCTGCTGCAGACTCCTCCAGTGCAGTCTCCACCCTCCCCACCTTCTCTTGGTCAGGTGCAGCGGAAGCTGTGGACACCAGGCCTCCTCTGGCCTCTCCTTGGGGTCACTGCTCTTCCTGTCCTCAGGAAAGAGTCCACACTGTGTCCTAGACAGGCTTTCAGGGGTGTTCACCCCCCCCAGGGGATGGGGAGCATGAGAGACAGAGGCATGAGCAAGAGAAGGGGGGCAGAGGAATAAACGTGTGATTCCTTCATGTGGTGTCTTGGTTACTTTTTTCTTGTTGCTGCGACAAAATACCCAACATCCAAAACGAAGGAAAGAAAGGTTTATTTAGCTTACAGTTTTTGGAGGTTTCAGTCCATACTTGGCTGGTTCTGAGGCAGAGTGGCACACGGCAGAGGGCTACAGTTTATGGCGGCGGTACACAGCAAAGCAACAAGCGCAGGAAGGGAGGAATGGCAGGAGGAATGGCAGCCAGCAGCCTCTTTCTCTCCCTTACAAATACAAACTATCCAACCTAGGGCGGGTATAGCTCTCACACCCATAATCCCAGCATTGGATCATGAATCAGTCATAAACTCTAAAAGCCACCCCATAACTGCATGAGGATTTGGGGGGACGTGCAGACACAAACCATAACGTGTGGCTTATAAACATAACGAGCTTGGCCTCTCAGTGACATGGCTATGAACAGCACATAGCAAAATACAAGGGATGATCAAAAATAGGGTATGTAAAAAATTATGGTATATGTTCAGATGTTAAAAAAAAGACACATGCTATGAGTCTCCCTCAAAATACTTTGCTTTGCTTCCAGCACACTCACCGCATTGTTCTAGCCACTTTCCACAGCAGTTCTGGAAGTCTTCTCTCCCAAGTGTCTTTACCAGCTATGATAATAGAAAAATATGCCAAAGGTCGCTGCTGAGCACCATCCAATGGAAAGGCAGTTCACAAAAACATGACGCCACGTCCCCATCCACCTGAGTCACCAGCTCTGGCACCCTGTGACTCCTGGTTCTTCCTCAAAGTCAAAATGACCAAGGTCAATATTTTGAATCCATTCAGGACATGAGGCAGTCAGGACAGTGCAGCTGAAGACCCTCAGGAGAGAGCACTCCAGAGCTGCTGCAGAAAGTAGCCAGCATGATGGGATGAGTGTTCAAAGTGAGGGGGAGGCTTTAGGCGTTATGGCAGTGTCTTTTATTGTAATAGGTTTTTAAAAAAAAACTGTAAGCATTCATTGTATTTTTCATGCGCCCTGTGTATAAGCAGAGGCACCTCCAGGAGTGGCCATGCTGTGGAGGAGACAGGGTGAGAGCAACGGTGGTTTGGGGTCCAAGCTGCAGGGGCAGGCACTTGGGAAGGCCTCTGTGAGAGGCCTGATGGGAGGCAGAGTGTTGCAGCAGAGGGAGCAGGAGGTGCAAAGGCCCCACAACAAGAAAAAAGCCAGTGTGCTGGTTCCCATGTGGCTGAGGTACACTGCAAGCCACCAGGCAGGAGGGGCTCGCTGGCCGCAGGTAGAGCCGCATTCGGGGAGGAGAACCAAGGGGTGAGTGAAGAGGGAATGAGGACAGATCTAGAGCTGTTCATTACTTTCTAGGGGTGCTAATAAATTTATTGGGAAAATTTTTTCAAAAATATTTTCTTCTTTTTTTTTTTGTCTTTTTGGTGGTACTGGGGATTGAACTCAGGACCTTGCGCTTGCCAGGCAGGCACTTATTCCACTGAGCTATATCCCCAG